>CABFWB010000702.1:0-21825 GCA_902151455.1 Timema bartmani | reverse complement strand
TTTTTTTTTTTTTTTTTTTTTGCTGCTTGTTTACATGTAATTGTGAAAAAGCCCTCTCCTGTAACAGCTTACGCAAGGACTGTTTTTAACTTCCTGCAGCATTGTTTCTGGCATTTTTGGACATACTTCTTCGTGGAAATCCAACAATGTTCTCGTGGT
This sequence comes from Timema bartmani, assembly GCA_902151455.1. NCBI lineage: Eukaryota > Metazoa > Arthropoda > Insecta > Phasmatodea > Timematidae > Timema > Timema bartmani. The sequence goes on along the minus strand of CABFWB010000702.1, from coordinate 21,666 downwards.
TTCCAATTTATTCACCAGATACTGAAAGGAGGATTGGCCGGTGGTTTTGAACCATAAACGCGTTTTAAATAGCCTTTGGCAAGCCTTTATTGACATGGTTTTCCAGTACGTGCGGACAATAAACATACACTGTTCCACTGTGTACCGCTTTATACTCTGACTGTTGACGACCCCTTAACAACAGCAGCAGAGTCAAATGTGTCACACCAACTGGTGAGGACAGCGAACATGCAATCGGTCTTCATTTCGCGCAGGCGCCCCGAACAGGCTAGAAATAGCGCCACTCCTCGTGTCCTTCCGTTGCCATGCTTCTCATACTCCAAAGTATGTCTGTTGCAGATTTAACTGAATTGCGTCCATTATTTTGAAAGTTATAAGGGAAATTCAGGGGCCGAAAGTGAGTGAAACACAGTGTATTAACAACTTTACTTTTTATCTCAATTGCTATCACATCTAGGCTACTTTTAGTTCAAATACGATACATAAATATACATTAAAAATATACACACTATTGAAATATCATTTAGTCTTTTTGAAAAGTCAAAGTTAAAAACTTAATTATGTGTAAATGTAAGCCTACCTTTACAGTTTAAAGCCTTTATTCATTGAGAGATATATAAAATAAGACAATAATGGTAAGAGCTCCCATAAAACAGAAAAACCAAAACAGGGTGTAGTACACAAGCATGGGTTTGTGCATTAATTTAAGAGGTGGAAAGCTGCCCAATCAAGACTATTTTCCTGTTTTTTTAATAAATACTTTACATAAAATCAGGAATTTTAAAATACATATTTTGAGGTAGCTTTGGGAAGAGAAAATTTTATTTACAATGTGATGTTTATTTTAACTTTTACCCACTGTCACACTGTTTATGGTGTCTAAGCTTGCAGTAGATTATATTTCAGTTAATAGGGAGGTTTAGGTTAGAATTTCGGCTGGGTGCATTAGAGGTGGTTTCTACGTGTGATTTATCATTGTGACTTTGCTATCCCTTTTCCAGCCTAACGTGGGTGCATTTACTCTTAGCTACTCACACAATTCCTAAACATTAACAACCTTAAAGCCCATCCACAAGCGTATTTAGCACCGCAACTGAGCAGTGCGGCAGCAGTGCTGCCAAAACTAATCCATGTGTTCTAGGATTTTAATAAAAGAGACTTCAAGGACAAAGTACTTGTATTTGTTTTATTACACAAGATAATTTATTTGAAAATATGGTGTCATTGGTACTAGGTTCACCCAATGCTTTCAACAAGACTTAAAACAATATAATTCTATATTTTTTTTAGCACAGATTCTTACTACTCATTTGGGTTATATGCTTGAGTTTCAGTTTTATATAGCAGTGTGTATTATTACCCGTCCGGGTTATATGCTTATGTACTAATTATGCTAATGGTTTTAGGGATGAGAGAGTTTATAAATATATGGGAAGTGTACCCAAATTTATGTGGAAAACCATTTTAGAAAAACAGCCCTCAGTACACCTGACCGAGATTCGAATCTTGATCTCCCCATCATCAGCAGTCTAGTCTACTGCAAGAATAGTGCCTTAGACGACCTAGCACAACAGTACATTGGTTTCTTTCGAAAGAGTTGAATGTATTTCTGCCGCCTGTCAAAACATGACCATTTAAAGCCATGTATCTAAATAAATCAGTTGTGCTGCAAGGAAATCATATGGTGTGTCACCAGAACAAGCGATCGAGCACTGCTAATTCAGCCACGCATGCTCATAGAAACACTTCCATTTAAAACAATGTATTACCAAGCAATGCTGCTAAATACGCTCATGGAAATGAGCTCTTGGTGTTAATCATACTTTAAAAACAAAATTTATCTTGTCACTAATTATTTGGTGTCAATTCATTATTTGTGGTTGACATGTTACATCAGTTACTAACTGAAACCTACAGAGTCCTAAAGTATACTCTGTCAACTAATTTTAATAAATGAATTAAACCAGATTTTTTCTCCACCGGTTTCCCCACATTCCTTAATCCATGGTTGTATACACTCTGTTCATTAGTTCTTTTGGTATTATTTTGATGTTGTTGCTCTGTAAAGTTATCATTCACATATTTGAGAGCATTTAACGATTTGTTTTTAATACTGTATCAGTGTTAATATCCAGTATTTCTCATTAATTAAAACAATAATCCTAATAAATATGGTACTTTTATACAAACTAGATTGGTACATAACTATGATTTTCTAAAGGTGTACTATGTCATTACTAAGTTTAATCAACATCTTTTGAAATCCAACCCACTTCGTGCCGTAGTTAGCTAATGCGCTAGTTTTGTGTTAAATTAAGACTGCCGAGGATGGGGAGATTGAGGTTTGAATCTCGCTTGGGTGAACTGGGGGTGGTTTTCCCTAAATGGTTTTCCACTCTCCCTCCACGCAAATGCGGGTTAACTTCCTCTATACTTAACATTTCCAAATACTAGCCCATTAGTGTAATTAGTACTTAAGCGTATAACCCGAACGAGTAGTAAGACACAGTGCTAAGTATTATTTTGAAATTTACTTTTATTTCCTAAGAAAAATATTTGGTCAAATTGAAACACCCTTATTCTAAACTTTAAAATATTTTAGTCCAAATAATTTTTTGTTTACACTGTATTAGGCATTGTATTTACATTTTTTATGATATTTTTCAAGCACCACAAATTTCCAAAATTGTTTGTTCTTAAGACTTTGGATACTTCCAGACCCAGGGTAAAATAAAATATAAACCGAATGTGACCTTGTGGTAGCTTTGAATGCATAAGCCAAATGCAGGCTTTACACATACACTATTTCCCACAAGTATGGATTAGGGTGAGGAAGGCTATAGTGAAAGATTGACTCGTGTACTGTGGTGCAACAAGCGTGTTACACAAATACCAAGACACTCAAAGTGTGCACTCTATCCCACAGTCTTGGAGTGTGTGGAACAAGAACCTATGTGCAAATGAAAATTATGTGTCCTTTCCCACAGGATTGAAGAAGCTCATGATGTATTTAAAGGAATATTTCAGTCGCGAGCATTCATCATAAACCCAAGCTATAATATCAAGGCTGTAGCCAGGGGGATACTGCCTATTTATGGTTTAAACTGAACAAGAAAATATAATAATTTAACTTGTCACCACCATTCTAATGTTAAAGTTCATTTAAAATAAAAGTTTGTGATTGTGTTCTTTAGTCAGATGAAAAAATCTGGGCATAATAAGACAAAATACTAACAGAGGAAATACCAAGTATTGGTGGGTGTGGGGAGAGCTGTGGAAGTGGGTAGTTCTGTGAGATTAGCAAATAACAAAACCTTGAAACTATTTGAGTGTAGTTTCAAGAACATGTCACAAATGATTAAGCAAAGAAAGAATAATCATATAGCGGGGATAGGATAGGTAGAGGTAACAAGGGAGAGGTTAGAGGGGGGAGGGCAAGAACCAGCTTTAATCCCCCAATTGGTTGCAGTTTGCAAAAATATAAACATATCTCTATAAGGGAAACCCCTTTTGGTTATATGAGGTAATTTTTTTATATTTGTAAGAAGGCACAGGAAAAATGGATAGAAACATATAAAAGGGAACAAACACAATATGTATTTTACAATGAAAAGAAGACTCATAAATCACACTTTATATTGCTACCATTGGACAAAGAGGTAATGGCTGCCTCTTTAAGGAAATCGATCGTTTCCACCCAATCCGACCTAGGTTTCATTCAATCGGAACACATCAGGAGGGAGTGTGACACGCACAAAACAACTTCCTCTTTGGGCGGTAAAAATCAATTTTCTTCAAGAGGCAGCCATTACCTCTTTGTCCAATGGTAGCAATGTAAAGTGTGAACTATGTTCTTATTTTCATTGTAAAAGCCATATTGTTTTAGTTACTTTTATATGTATCAATCCACCTTTCCTGTACCTTCTTCCAAAAATATAAACAGTGGTAGTAGTTTTAAAACAGCCTGTCTGGGGCAAAGTGTGTGCTATAAATACTATGATCTGCAGATGCTTTTAGTTTTGTAAGTTTAGTTTGTATTATAGACCTATGTTAGTTATTGTGTAGGATGTGAGTGATGCAGATCACACAATTTGACATATGAATTCCGATATGAAAATTGTTTTAAGTAATTTTTGTAACTCTCATAAAACTGTCTTCCTATCTGAATCTGAGTGTTGGCAGGGTCATTGGAAAAGCTGGGCTACTACCCCACCCTCCCTCCATCAGTCACATTTTTCAATACCTCTCTTTTCCATAGATATATGAGCCAAAGTCTTCAATATATTAGGTCAGGTTAGAAATGTACGTTTTTGAAAAGTGTACAGTATTGGACTAAGTAGGTAAGGGTTTCTCAACCTTTTTTCCATGCATACATTTTTAAATCTCTAAATTTGTTAGAAAAAGAAGAAATACTCTCTAGATTCATTCAGGTTTGGTCAATGACGGTGGAATCTTATTTGTGGAGAGGTGGAAAAGGGTGGGGAGTGATTAACCAAAAAGGGGTTTAGAGAGGGAGTTGACCTCCTTCCCCCTGGCTTAAGAATTCCAGAGGCTCTCCCCCCGCAGATACTTGGCAATTGTATGCCGTGGTGCCGCGAGTGAAGAGGTCTTCCCCTGGATTTTTTTTTTAGTTTTGTAATGTTGATGCCCTATAAGATATTTACAATGATCCTCACCTAGTAGACTTGTTAATTCTATGCCTTTAGAAGATATTTGAAGTTTGTTCTTAATCATATCATATTGGAAAATATAAAAAAGGGAGTGAAATAAATTTAGAGAGGGCAAAATTATTCATGGAGAAAAAACTAATTTCATGAGGCAGCATGAGGTTGAGACTCCCCTACATTTAATCAAACCCTCAATATCCCACCCCCTCACTACTTAAACCTTTGCCACCACTTATGCCATTATTTAATAGTGCTCAGTGTAAATTTTCTAACTTTGAGGGAGGAGTTATGTAAATTTCTAAATGCTAAAAAAAAGTAAAGCACTTAATGTATCTAACCCCTGCCAGTAATTAACACAAATTAACATGGCTTTATTAACAGGTTATATGTAGAGTTAAAAATAAACATTGTTTGTGTACTTTTCTATTTTAGTTTCTTGAGACCTGCATGTGCTCTGTATGCCTCTATAAATTAAGTTACATACTCATTCGTCTTGCTTTTTCCTGTTTTCAACATCAGAAAATAATAATTTAAAGTTAACATAAATGGAGAAAAGGCTGGAGTGCATTACTTGCCTGAATGAAAACTGTATTAAATAATGCACTGGGAATGTGTGATTTAACTGAAGGAATGTACACATTTCAGTTGTCACTTTGTTGTATTTAAATGTGTAATCTTTCACAAGCGCTTGGCTCTGTTAGAAGTAATTTAGAAGTAAGCTTAGAAAATACTGCAATTCTATTACTACTAAATTTTAAAATGTATGTTTAATTCATTATTTATATTGTGGCAAGATTTGGAAAGGAGTTACTTTACTACAAAATATGAATACTTGCTTGAAAATATTGTTTCCCATCCCTCCTAATATAAAGCCTGTAGTAGAGGTGTAACAGTCCAATATTTAGAAATATAGTAAGCTAATTCCTTAATTCTCTATATGTAGTTTTTGAACACTCAATCCCTATACAAGCTAATGATGGAGCAATTACTAAATTATTTTTGCAATACTCTTTGAGAACCAAATCTTTTAACAAGTGAATTTTGGTACAATCCTAAATAATCTAAATGATACTTTTTGATCCCCAAATTTCTAAAAAATGTGGAAAAACAAAAAAAAAACATAATGCCTCCAGAAAATACGAGTAAATGAAGGAGGTTTGATTCCTTGAGTTAGTCGGTGAATTGAGTAGAAAAGTTAAAGTCTTATTAATCAGCCTATTCTATTTAGTCAAATCTGGATATTATAAAAGCAGAGTAGAGTGAAAAACTCATTTATCAAAATAAATTAATATAAACTAGAGATGGGACACTCGAATCCTATGGTATTCGAGAGGTTAGAGAAGTGAGAATCTAGCAAAAAGAATCTTGAATCCAAATATAAAGGCCTTAAATTGAACTCAAAATGCAATTTTTCAGGAACTACACAGATTAATGTAATCAGAAAAAAATGACAATTTAGCTTAATTTATCTAAAAAATAAACAATCAAAATCACAATTTTTTAAAAATAAATTCGTTTAATGAAAAATACTTTATCGTTTAATGTCTTCTTTGTGCTTAAAATGTAATAGAAAATATAAAAAGAAAAAAAAGAATAAGCATGTTCAGTGGTGCTAAACCTTCTAACAAAAGTTTTATTTGCTATGCTAATGTTCTATACAAACTATTTTCAATTTCTACAATTAGTATATGTACCCGCCACTAGGTTACTAAGACAAAATTAACAGGTCCCTTTATTTAAGTTTAGATCTTGATTGACCAGAGAATTAAAATAAGTATATAGCTAAATAATAAATATCTATCTATTCTGTATTTAGATGGGCCATAACTTATTGTGTCATTGTAGTCCAATTAATTTCATTTGTAAGTAAGGTATTAATTAATTATAGATGGTTAAAATTATTTCCTAATAGGCTAACTAAGTGAATATGAAATGAAAACACTCCTATAAATATGAAGTGTCCCTTATAGTTGACATTAGTTCTGGTAATCAAATGTAATACATTTTGTTAACAAGTTATTATTTTATTTATTTCAATTTGTTTGATTTTTTTAAAAGATTCTTTTCAATTTTTTGATAAACTATAAATGTTATTTTGAAGATTCGAGGATTCAGATTCGAGAAATATAGGATTCGACCTATCTCTATTTTAACCTGAAGCAATTTTAATTACAAAACTGAGACAAGTTTTTCGCGAGAGGACTATGAAATGTATTGTCAATATATTTGCTATTCAAAGTAATTTATTGAGTTGAGGTTCTACGAAATAGTTTTCAAGATTTTGCTTTAAGGCCTGGTGTCGGCAAAGTCGATAAATGAAGAGATGATCCAGAATGCAATGAAACTAACAAAGAAATCATACTTGAAAGGATACAAGTGTAAACAATACTTGGAACAAAAGAAATACATCAACCATTGAATGACATGAATAAAAAGGAGTAGTCTATCTTTACTCATATATTAATTACATTAGCATGGATACAGTTTTTTAGAACATGCTCACTCTATAAACAATTTGTTCCTGTTAGAGTAACTACTCAGACTTTGTTTTCTGCAGAGCTTTGATAGAAATAAAGTTTAACGTTTTATTATTATTGTTATTGTTATCATCATCATCATTAATATTTATAATAATAATAAATTATTATTATTAATTATCATCATCATTAATATTTATTATTATTAATATTAATTATAAGTAATATTTATTATTAATTTTAATTATAATTTATATTTATTATTATTATCATCATCATTATTATTATTTAATTATTATAATAATTATTATTATTATTAAAAATATGACAAAATAATTTTGACTTTTAAGGACATATATAATACAACAAATTGGCCAATCTCAGAACAAAATACAACCAACGCAATTTGGATTAATACCAACCTTTTAGGAAAAATTAAAATCAGAGATAAACTCTATCGTCAATGGAAGTCCAATCCAACCAATATAATTTATGAGCAGGAATATAAAAAGGAGAGGAAAAAGGTAAAAAGAGCTATAAACAAAGCCAAAATTGAACTCCATAGAAATTATTTAGGGACTTAAAAGGTAACATGAAAAACACATGGCGCGAAGTAAGCAAAGTTATAGGTAAACGTAGCAAAAATAACTTAGATGAAGAGCTTATGCACACATTAAGAAATACAGAGAACTTGAAAACTGTGTGTAACAATTTTTCTTTTTCTTTTGACAATGGAATAATTGAAATATTGCATATATGTGATATAAAACTACTTACACAAATGGAAGACACAATAGCCAACACTTCATTGTTCATACCTAAAACTACCTGTACAGAAATTAATAAAATTATCTCTTCACTAAAACAAAACAAATCACCAGGCTATGATAACATTACAATGATGGAAATACGAAAGATAGGACCAAATTTAATTCCGGCACTAGTAGACATAATAAACACCTCAATAACAACTGGCACATTTCCCAACCAAATGAAATGCTCTCTTATTAGACCCATTTACAAAGGTGGGAGCCATTTAGACTACGGTAACTACAGACCAATAGCAATATTACCAACTTTTGAAAAGATATTAGAAAGATACATGGCTAACAAATTGACAGACTATTTAAATAAATTCAATATAATAAACCCAAGACAATATGGATTTCAAAAACACAAAAGCGCTAAAAACCTTCTGGAACATTTTTCTAATAAAATTAACAAAGCCCTTAACAACAATAAGCATGTTCTGGCCCTATTTATTGACTTCAAAAAAGCATTTGACACGCTTGACATTGATACATTATTGAGATCATTAAAAATGATTGGAATCGGTGGACCGTACTTAAGATGGTTTAGGGACTATCTCACTAACAGACTATTCTATGTACAAATTAGCACTCAAAAAAGTGAAACCAAAGTGACAAATATGGGTGTACCACAAGGCTCAATACTAGGACCTATTCTATATCTAATTTACGTCAATACTATCACAAGACAAGTAAAGCATGGACACATCTACCTATACGCAGACGACACCGCAATACTGACTATTCACGAAAACCTCCAAATATCAGAACACAACCTGCAACAAGACTACAACGAGTTACAAATATGGACTCACAATCATCATCTAGTAATAAATGCAAAGAAAACTAAAGTTATACATATTTGTTCTCCTAAAATGCACCATAAAAGAGTCACTATTACGCATCACAGCTATAATTATTTGCACAACTTGACACAAACATGTTGTGACTGTATCGAAAAACTGGACGCAACAGACAGTCATACTTACCTTGGACTAATAATTGACAAACTTCATAAATGGGACAGGACAAAAACTTGAGAACAAACTAAAAGGATTGACATATGTTTTTTACCATCTTAGAATGTACTTGGATATCAAAACGATAGTAATAATATATAAATCATTAGTTCAATCAATAATATCTTATGGCATATCCATCTGGGGAGGAACGACAGAATGTTACACAGTCAAAATCTCACATTTATAAGAAAAGATTCTGAAAATTATATTTGGTACCAAAAATGCTAACATACATTCAACATAAAATTCTACTTCTTAACCAATTATATGAGTACAGCCTCTTTATAGGCTATTACCATTCCGATAAATACAAGCAAATAAAAACCCACTCCCTTAACACCCACTCACTTTCTAACAAAGAAGTGTATACAATCGGCAAATACTCTAATTATTATGGTAAACAGGAACTGAGATGTACCATCCCCAAATTGCTTAATTTGCTACCACCAACACTCCGAGAAATCCCTCACATAAGTATAGCGAAAAGTAAAATTAAAGACTGGATACTTCAAGGCATGCTTCAAACAACTATGTAAATATTTTTGAGAGGAAATGTTTTGATATGTGTAAAACAAATTAAAAAAAAAATATTTTTATTATTATAATTTTTTATGTTTTTTTGTATTATTTAACTGCAAGACCTGAAGATGTACCTTTAAGTACTTCTGGATTGTATCAAAAAATCAATTATGTAATTTTCTTTTAAATCCTAAATAAACATTGATTGATTGATTATCATCATCATCATCATCATCATCATCATCATTATTATTATTATTATTATTATTATTATAAGCAGCACCACCACGTCTCGCAGCCAGTTCGGGTAATACGCTTACATACTAATTACACTAATGCTTTAAGAATTAGGAAGGCTTATTTAAAAGAAATGCACCCGCATTTGCGTGGAGGAAGAGTAGAAAGCCATCTAGCAAAAGCCACCCTCAGTGCACCCGACTGAGATAAAACACCGATCTCCCCATCTTCAGCAGTCTAGTTCAACACGAGAGTAGCGCGTTAGACCACGCGGTCACCAAAGCGGATCTTCTTGTGGAGAAGCAGTTGCTCCCCATTTTTTTTTTGAGTCACCACTGTTGGCGGCTTCAATTAATTATTGGAGGAAATACAGAGAAACACAATAGCAAAGTAAATATATGGGGGTAATTCGAATTGAAATAGTATACTGGGTTTGTGGACACACTTCAATTCATGTACCAACTCTGTATTTATTATTATTATTACTAGCACTGCTTCTTAACCCGTTCGGGTTATACGCACTTACGCTAATGTGCAATGGTAGGGTGATTGTGAGATGAAGTGGAGGACCTACAGTTTAACGTGGGATCCGAACCACGGTGGAGGCCTGGCATTCCTCACATTCACAAGTTGTGATTAATACACGTCTTGTCAGAGGTGAAGGAAGGGTTTGGCAATCAGATAAATTTGTGCCGGGACCGAGGATTGAACCCCGGACCCCCAGCACAGAAGTCTGACACCTTATCCTTAGACCATCAGATCACCTACCCACTCTGTTGATTTAATAATTTTTTTTTTGTTTACAAACCAATTTCTGAATAAAGACTTGAAACAAGAGGTGGAGTTAAATGTAAAAATATGCATTTTTTACATTTTACATGTAATCTTGGGTTACAGACTGTAGTAGTAAAAGATGTTGGTGTATTCCAGACCAAAGTCACAGAAGATGTTGGTGTGCATGACCAATCAACTGATTCAGTAATGATTATTCAAGTAATGAACACAATATTAAGAAAGGCACACCTGTGGATAAAGTTCCTTACTAAAAGTGTTGCACTTCAGAATGCAAAAGCCAAAGCCAAAAGAACAAAATACATTTCCAGAAGACATGGGTGCAATCAACTGTACAATGCTACTGATTAAATATATATAATGACCACGCAGACATCTACATAAACTGGAAAATAATTTAAGCATGCATATGCAACCTACATGCAATTCAAGAGTGGAGTTTACCAGTAACACAGAATAGAGGGAATATAACTACTGCATTACTAAAGAAAATATCATAATTGAAAGATATTTTGGCCAGGTAAAACAACGATTCCCTATTTTACAAAATAAAATAAGGTTATCTACTGAGAAGGTGCCTTTGGTTATCATGTGCTTCTTTGTTTTTCATAATGTGCCAAACACATCCAAGATCAAGACTTAATGTCTCTCAAAAATGATGATGGAAACCTTCATGACCCAGAAGATAATGAATATAACATTATAATAAGAGGGCAGCAAAAAGTAGATGAAATAGCAAGTGATGAGTACAGGGTATTAGTATTATAGTTACAAAACTAATATATTCACTAACACTTATGTACCTCATATATAGGAAAAATGTTAAAAAACACGTTTTAATAGTTTGAAGCTTTATATCCACCAAAACCTCACAGATACATACAGGATCACTGTTTACTTCACTTGTGCCCTTATGTACATTTTTATCCTAAATAAGTTTCTCTTTTATTAGTCATTAAATCGAAAACCGTCCCAACAGTTAAGTTAGGGTAATGTTTTTTAATTCGTCCATCCCATCAAATTGTTAAACCTTGATTATCTTGGCATGTGGGTTTGTACTTCTGAAACAACTTGGCCTGTTGAATGTTATTTATGTTGTCAACACCAACCTCACTTTCATCATAATCATAACCATCAGAAGGCAGTGGAACACTTACAGTTACTGATACAAAAATGAATGAATAGTGTGTAGTAATTTCCATCCAAAAAACAATTAAGTTTGTAATTTAATTTCATTTAATTATCAGTGTCAGCTTCTGATACTTAAAAAACTGCAATTATGACTAAACTATTCTTATCTTAATTATTATTCTAATAATTATTGGGTTTGTTTTGTCTAGCATTTGCTGAATGTGAAAGGTATTGTTACACCACACTCATTAATAGTGTAAATACTTTGCTAATTTATTGAACAAGGTTGACGGCTAATCAAAGAAATGCCTTGAATTTGTAGCAGACCAGAAACTCAAAAAAACAAATACAGACGGGCATTTGGGTACAAGGGGATATTTTTGTGACTCCTGTAAAGGAACGTAAAAATATATTCAGGGAAAGTTAAAATGGATATAACTTGGAAACAAGGTCAAATAGAACATAAGTATACATAAGCTTTGTATCAACCCATGAAGGAAATCCACCTTCAACAAGTGTATTTTAATATATTTAAATATATTAATACATATATATGTATGTATGTATGTAGTTATAACAGTGGAAAAAAAGTTACATAAACATGTAGTATGCCAGTTCTGTCAGTACTTCTGTTTTAATTTGACTTTAGTTGTCTGCAATTTTGTGTAGTAAACTCTGGTGATGGTAATTTGTGTTTTAAATCTTGAAAGAATGAACATAGTTTTAAGTAATATTTGGCAAGTTTAAGAAGGTGGGCAAACACAGGCAACATTACAGAGATGAGACATGACATAAATACAACTCTGCCTCATCTCTGTAACATTGCTGCATTTGCCCTGCATTATAAACATATTTGGTCATATAGTGCAAATAAGTAGTATGAAGTTGATGGTCAAATGTTTTTCTCATTAATTTTCTGTTATGTTGATGATGATAGAGAGTGACTAACTTACTGTTCATTCTACTATCTCCTGAGGAAGATTCCATATTGTATCAAAATAATGAAGTGTTTGTAAATGTGTGGGTTTTTAACTTTTATTTGCGTTTATTTTCTTCAATTCTATATTTATTTAAGGACACCCGTTAGTATATCTGTGTACCTAACAAATGTTGAGCTCCCATTTCCCAATGTAAAAAACTTATTTCTAAGTGAATAATTTGCTTTACAGTCTGTACTAACTGATTAAAAATATTGTTGGCATTTCTCATTTTTCTGACATCTTCCTTTCTTCCATTTTGCTTTGTTGTGTTCAGGTAATTTGGTAGGTATCATTGACCAAATTTATTTTAGGAATTATATTTTTCATAATTTTGTAATCAATTCAATAAATAGAGAAGAGAATGAAATAAAAATTGTGATTAAAAATGAGAAAAAGCTTAGTTGACAAAGATGGAAACAGCTGATGAGTCCCTAACATTCACTTTAATTCTGATAAGCTCAATAACAGAAAACGTTCAAGGAGTGAAAAATACAGCCAGAATGCATTGTGGCATTGTAGAAATCCACAACAAGAAATTTTGCATCCAGGTTGCTTTTAAACAACTACAACGTGTTCTGCCATTTTAAAAACCCATACATCAAAATTTGTGTCGTGACTGTTAAAGAAATTGACCACAAAACATTCTGGCATTATTAAAATAGCACAAGGTTCTATGGTCGTTTCTCTTTACAGTGGCGACGCAATATCACACAAGTTCAGTAACCTAAATTAAACTAACCCAAACTGGCCAATAAGTCTCATTCTAACAAATCATGCAAAGACAAAGGAGATTTGCTATTGTTCTTAACCAGGCCTATGTTAAATGTATTTTTGATCAATAAATTAGTAAGCTTATAAAGAGTTTATTTAAGGTCACTTTTTTTTTATTGGCTAAAACTTGTCTGACTTGGCTGTAAAAGGAGATGACCACAACCTTTTGTGGTATTTTCATAATGCCGGAACGTTTTAAGGTATTTTTCATATGCTTCATTGCATTGTGTTCATTTTATTTAATAGCATATAACACAAATTTTGCTCTAAGGGATTTTTTAAAATTGCAGAATGTGTTGTATCTCCTTAAAACTAACCAGGATATGAAATTTCTTGTTGTGGTGTTTCTCTAATACCAAATAAAATATGTTCTGGTCTTTTTTTTCACTCATTGGGGTTTTTCTGGTTTTGAGCTTGACAATACTACCTAGAATTCAATTTATAAAACTTAATACTTGATTTAGGTACCATTTAAAATGCAGTAATATGGCAATTTAATCTTAGGAAATAATTTTTATATTTAAACCACACAAATTTTCACAAAAAAAAACCCTGGTTAGCATGACTAATTCAATTATACTTTAATAAAGTAACAAAATACAACTTACCAGTATAAAAAGGTTCTCCTTTCTTAAGTAATGTGAGAAAGTCCTGTTCTGGTGTTATTGTCCCAACTTCTGTGACATCTTTTGAAAATATACCCTTTAAAGATGTGTGATTTGCTTCATTATATTCTTCGAATGGGTAAAATTTTCCATCACTAGCTCTGAAAAAAAAAAAAAGTTGGTATTACTCTCAAACAGCTTTGAGAATCAGGCTATAGTGATGTAAACTATAAATTCATTAATTTTCCCAGATATCCTAGGAACCATTAATATGTGTAAAGTACTTGTTTAAAACCCTTATTTGTGTGCCAGTTAGAGATATGACTCCACAAACCATGTCAAAATATATTTAGTATAAAACCAAATATTGGAATTTAAATGGAAATAAGTGTAGGATATGTGTTTGTAAGAGAAATACCATCTTGAAGCCAATCCTTGAAGTATAGTAAGAAAATATTTTTTTTTGTAACCTACCTGAACGCTTAATTAAAGTCACAATACTAAGCACTGCTTGGGTTCCATTTTGGTGAACCATTTGTTTTCAAATTATCCAAATTATTGGGATGTGTTTTGCTCGAGTTGTTAGGTTACATGGATCCTGATCACATACTATGTTTCTTTACATTACATCACATTAATGTTTTAAGTTGACTGTGATCTCAGCATTACATTGACTAATTACACTTTGGACTTGTAACTAAATCAAGGTGGAAGAAAGCAATGTAAACAGAGAATACACGCAAACATTGATTTTAATTGAGTTAAGGTGGGATGTAACCCCTAGGGTTTTACTTCTCGGTTGTAGGGAATGAATGAGACAGGGAAAGAAATAACTTTTCCGTCTACCAAATGACTAGCTTAGCTTTCCCCACTCTTCAGTTCCAAAACTATATTTTCCTCTCTCACGTATTGCCATGTGCTTTAACAGTCCTCTTTAACAGGATTCACCAGAAAAGTCTATAAATAACACCCCCGGTACAGCTTGCCTGGTAGGCATTTGTCGACACTTTTAGCGTTTTATGACCATTCATTATCTATATAGATGAGTGTCGACTAAAAGCTAATTACTATAATTAAGTGAAATTTTGCTTGTTATTATTAATGCCAAATAGTTTATCTAAGAAACTTAAGTTAAGTTAAGTAAACTTTTAGGAAATGAATTCCTTGGAGAAAAAAAAAAAATAGTAAAAATACAACTGTTAGTGCAATCAGTCAGGATTGAACTAATGGCTCTGAAAATTAGAATTGTAAGCCCCCAAGTCAAAATTAGATTCACAGTCCACCTCTCTATAGAGGTTAGTTTAAATGTAATGAATAATGTTGAGTCTTAATTGTCTTAAAATATCAAGATGGCATTCATATTTAAAATATTTACTTTTAAATTTATAACCTGTACACACAATTTTCATCAAACTTACCATCATATGAAAGTAATTTAACAATAAGAACACATAAAAATAAAAACTAAGGTTATTTGACTCTGGACACAAAATATGTTTGTATGAAATGGCTCCAAAGATTTAAATTTAATTACATTAATTTTTAAGGGTACATTAAAAAATAATATGCTGAAACTTGGCAACTAAGCTTAGGGATAACTGAGGGTGTTGTTAAGATGGTATCAAGTAATTGTTCACTATCAGTATGTGTTGTTGATTATATTAGTGATTCGTTTCTATTGAAATTTATCACCACAGTAAAATCTAATTCTTAAAGCCAAATACATTTCACAGGACTGTTAACTTCACCTAGGCAACACTGTTCACTTGTCTAAAAGGGCATAAAAAGTTTATTTTTCAAGGTAGATTACACCAGAAAGTTGACGATAATATGCAAATATAATTATGTAGCAATATGTGTGTGTGTGTGTGTGTTGTGTGTGAGAGTATGTATGGGGGTGGGGGTTTGTAGACAGTAGGGGTGAGGGAGAGAAGGGGTAGGGGTGTCTGAGTGTGTGTATTTCACAAGTATGGCCTATGAGTTAATTAAAAAACATATGACTCCTGTTCTCAGACCCACTAACTCGTTTCACTCCGAGAAACGTCCTTTCGTCTCCAATATCCTTTATACATAACCAAAACCATGTTATTTAAAATATTGACAGAGTTTGTGTTATAATAAGAGTCTATTAAGAATGCATCATGCAGGTAGAAATAATACTAATAATAATTAACGAGTATTTGGATAGTGGTCTATGAAATGAATAGTAAAATTTAAAAAACACTCAGTTCAGATGTGCATATGTGGACTCTCCTTTCCAGAGGGAGTTGGGACCCTCCTCCCCTATCTCCACCATTCTATGCCCATGATTGCCTAGTTTAACATATATAGTTAAATATATATTCAGATGTGTGTCGTAATTATTTGTTTTTGTCATTGTATTATCCACTTAGTTAACCCCCCTTTCAATTGATTTGTACGAATAATAGGGCAGTTTCACATCCATTTCAGGCTAACAAACTTGTATACAACCAATTGATGGCCATAAACTTAAAAACTTAAGGAAAGATAAAAGTGGATTAAACAACAAAGATAGTGCCTGACTCTTATCCAAGAAGTTGCAAATGCACGCAATTAAAATGTGTTCAGCACACAATATGGCAAGACAAGATAATTTTACATATTTTAATAAAATAATGTTCAATAAAACAATCATAAATGAATGAAAATTAAACTGTCAGCATATACTACAGCTCTTAACCCAAGAAAATTAAATGTTTATGTTTTCAATATTCTGTAAAATAAAATGATAGTTGAACATCGGTTCTAGTGGTTTTAATAGATCATTATTCTTTAAAATGTCCACCATAATTTGTATAAAATCCAATACTCTAAAATATTTATAAATTAACTAAAGGAATACTTGCGAAATATTAAATAAATATTGCCTGTAAAATTTAGCCCGTTGAGCCCCTACTGAAATGACCAAATTTTTTCTTTGGACCAAATAAGTTTTTTGGCTTCAATCAACTCGTAACAAAACCTACATTCATGGAAAATGATGGATTTTTTTTGTATATATTGTAGTCAAAAGTCGAGTGTTTGTTAGTGTGGTCCATAGACTTGCTGATGACCGGCCGGATATTCTCATGCTGTCCACAGCACATTGGTAGCTCTAATGGGACACACTACTTTTTAAAATTGTTTATTTTATTATAATTTCAAATGATGTAATTTTTTTTGTATCATAATAGTGATATTTAAGCATAAAATCTTTTATTATTTATTGAGAGATGTTCAAAATGGAGAAAATATGCAAACATGCTTTGTGTCATAAAAAAAAGGGGGGAATGTTGCCTAAGCTAAGGGTGGAAGTATGTTTGTTCTCTGAGCCCAACGTGATCCCAGGCTATAGCCAAACCCACATGAATGCAATACCCTTGGCTGCAGAAAGGTAAAAAACAAATTACATCATATAGTCCTAGGGACTCCATTGGTCTATATGGAAGGTTCACTTACAGGCATATGGACTGTAGGGAAACTCAACATGTTAAACAGTAAAATACAGATATCCCTGTGACAATCCAGTTTAATATAATTAAGTTTTCAATTTTACTATCAACAAGAATACTATGATTTTTTATTCTAATTTTGATTAAGGTTATGGCCCATTTCAGTATATTCAAAGAAGGCCCACTTAAATATAAAAGTTTCAAATAAAAGTATTATTCACACTATAAATGAATGCAAATACAATTATATCAACTTAGTCTTTAAATTATATTGAATTTGTTTCCAATCAAATTGCCTTGCACATATAATAAGGGCGCAGCTTTTAGCAGTATAATCTAATTTATCAAGGGTATTGAGGGGGAACGCAGTGCTCTACCTGTGGAAGCCTGTTAAGTCCCCATCAAGAGATGAAAATTACTTTTAGAGCATTAAATTCATCTTAAAGCAAAATAAAAGTGTATATGTTATTAATTAAAAAAGTAGGGAGGGGGTCGAACCTCCCCCCTCCCAACCTCAACAAATATTTTGGAGTATGATTAATGAATAAAGTTAGTGTTCCATGTACTTAGCTTTGGAGTGAATGTTTAAGGGCCTATATATAATCATAAAAGTTATTAAGTAAATTTCAAGAAGCTATTTTTAAAAATAAGTTATACTATATTTGATAAACTGCAGTATTTAAGGGCCGGTTGCACAATCATCATAACGATTCTTTAACCTTCATATACTCGCGCCCAGCGCCATCACACATATACTCGCGCACGGTGTCTCAGAACGAAATTTGATCTCGTCTGTAATATTTTAATTATATACTTTTTAAGCATTATTGGTATTTATTATATAGAAGGGGGTATAATTGAATAAAAAAAACAGAAAAATATTAGAAATTTAACTTTATTTGGTAGAAACAGAGTTTTAACTCAGTCTCTTAAAAAAGAACATAATTTTTTTGTACTCTAACTTTAATAACAAAAATAAACTTTTTCATGTGTTAACTATAAAAAAAACTCTGAAATCTAATAAATGAAAGTAGCAAGAATAAAAAAATATTATAAAAATAAGAATTAATCATTATTAGAGTTGTTTGTGTAGCAATCAGAACATAGCATAACTGCGTGTTCGAGACAAAAATATTTTTTGTAGTTCATGCAGTTATATTGTGTCTTTCGGTTTTTTTACGAACAGAATGAACAACAACCTGCTTGATGATGACCTGATGATGAAGGTTCTGGATTATCAAGTTTGCATATTTCTAACAGACTTTGTCTCAGTGTTCTTGGCAAACTTGTAATTAATGCCCGCTTTTTTAGTTGGGGCATTATGAGATCATATGAAAGCGTCTCTAGAAACTTCTTGCGGCTTGTTTTTATGTTGAAATTGTTAAGACCATATATTATATAAGAATTTATCCCCGCAACATTCATAAGGCTGTAAAAAATAACCTTAGGCCATCGATTAGTTCCTCTAGCGCAGTTATAGATCTCGCACATTTTGTCTACAGTGTCAACGCCCCCTTTTGTAGCATTGTAGTCCATAATTATCTCTGGTTTTCCAGTTCGTTCATTTATTTGTGCATCATCGTGCATACTAGAGACAAGTAGAACATTTTTATTTTTATTTGGCACATCCTCACTGTCACTCTTGTCATCATAATTTGAATCGGAATCTTCACATTCTAACAGTGCCCTTATTTTTTCTTCCTCCATTGTGGTGACAAAAATGGCTAAAAACAAAGAAAACTGTTCTCAAATAATGTAATAGAATAAACTCAATAATTATTATACACCACTAAAATAAATTAATACATTTCATTGAGTAATATTCTAAAATAAAAAAATTGTTACTTACCTCAATTAGTAAGACTTAGACTCGCGTCGGTCTCACGGACCGATATCAGTAATAAAGTGGCACACGTCCACTCGGCACCAACGCGTGCGCCGCACTAAACAATGCCTAACAACAAATTAAGAAGCTACTAAAAACCGCAAAGTCCCAGTGATGTTCATTTTTGAGAAAACAACAAATTATTGATTTATCGGTCTGAGAGACCAATGCGCGAGTATATGAAGGTTAATCATCACATTAACCAACAGCTTGATCCTAGAACTAGAAAAGCTTGGGTTGCAACAAAGTAATTCAGGATCAAAATCTCCAACTGACCACAGATTTGACCAAAGAATCAAGTAAAACTAATATGGCAACGCTGTGAAAAGTTATATTTTTGAACAGCTGTCTGTTGTAACATAACCTAAAAGTATACACCCAATTGGCAACACTGTGAAAAGTTCTATTTTTGAACAGCTGTTATAACATAGTCTAAAGCTTGATTCACATTTTCACCAAAAATAGGAAGCAGAATCTGCTTGAGTGGCGCAGCAATTCACAAGCTGTATGTTAACCCATGATGCAGTGCAACACAAATTTAAAACAGCTAGTTAACAACATTCTATTTTCTAGTAGATAGACATATATTTTAGATAATTCTCCCGATGAATGTTTTTTAGATATAATGCTGTGTCGTGGCACAATCCAATACATCGATAAACACGCTTTAAATTAATGGGTTATTTCGAATCTCCTCACAACAACCAACAAAGCTGTTTGCTTGCTGTTAGCTCTACAGGGCATGCATTGTTATATGCACTGATTTGAGATGGTTGGTTTTGAGATTTGTTGGTTTTCCCATACCGGAGATCTCAGGCAGAGCGGACTAAGTAGAGATCAGTTGAACTTGTGCGGAACAGCTCGCACTGATAAGGAGAAAATATTGTGATTGGCTTAGAGCTCGTCACGTGACTATGTTTCAGTTCTGCGCTAGTTATTTAGTGAACATGTGAATCCACAGTAATAGTATACAACAGGTTAGCTTTGTGAATATATGTTAATAATGTTTATATTTTGTTTGCTTACTTAATCTATGTACATTTGTTAAGAGCCATTCATAGAAGTTTGTATTAATGGATTATTATGGTTAGGTTATAAAATGAAATTTTAAGTATATTTATATTATTTCAAAATTACATAATGTGTAAAAAAGAAGTCTCAACTTCACTTCAAATAAGCATGTCTTATTTCTGTACTTATCGAAAGAATAAGTTTCAATATTATAGAATAAAAAGAACTAATGCAGTGACAAATAAACAGAAAGAGGTGGCATGGAAAAGTGTGATCGATGGCTTTAGTAAAAACATCACATCTGTTCAGAGATCCTTGGAACCATTAAAAATATAGGCCTACTAAGAAAACTATGAGAGGAGAGTAAAAAAAAGCAACACCTTAACTATGGGTTAAATCTTATAATTTTTCTGTAACATTTCATAGTACTATATCGTACTATACAACTTTTTTATTATTTTTTTCATATCGGGCTAGAATTAATTTAAAGAAGTAATTTTTTTGTTTTATTATTACAAAAAATAGTTAAACATTATAGATTCTTGAATTAAATTGTATTATTGTCACTAAGGCTAGCCTAATATATTTTCTGAATTAATAAATTTGCACTTTATGATTTCATGAATGTAATTATTTTTGTTACAAAGCCTAGCCTAAAATATTTTTTTGTATTAGAGTAAATTTGATATTAAAAATCCAGATAATTGACTTTCATTATATTTAGAGAAAGGTTAATTATCTTTCCCATAGTTGTCTTGGAAATGGATAGTATTAATAATAATAATAATAATAATAATAATAATAATAATAATAATAATAAATAATAGTGATAATAATAAATAATAGTGATAATAATAAATAATAATGATTATAATAAATAATAATGATTATAATAAATAATAATGATAATGATAATAATGATAATAGTAATAACTAATAATTAATAATAATAATGATGATAATAAATAATAATGATAATAATAAATAATAATGATAATAATAAATAATAATGATAATAATAAATAATAATGATAATAATCAAGCAATGAATCAATATTTATTTAGGATTTAAAAGAAAATTACATAATTGATTTTTTGATACAATCCCGAAGTACCTGAAGGTACATCTTCAAGTCTTGCATTTAAATAATACAAAAAAACATAAAAAATTATTATAATAATATTAAGAATTTTTTTTTACACATTTCATAACATTTCCTCTCAAAATTATTTACATAGTTGTTTGAAGCATGCCTTGAAGTATCCAGTCTTTAATTTTACTTTTCGCTATACTTATGTGAGGGATTT
>CABFWB010000701.1:199741-229867 GCA_902151455.1 Timema bartmani | reverse complement strand
GGGGGGGGGGGTTTTTTTTTTTTTTCGAGTTGTCGAAAACAAATTGGTTCCGAAGAAAAGGAAAAAGCACACGCACGAATGCATCCCGGCAAATTTACTGAGCAACTGCAGAGATAAGTTAATTTACAACTCTGGCAAAGTGTTGCACTTTGCTTCTCTTTAAACTGAATAGGTCGTTTGCAACGGTAGTACTGGGTAATGAAATAGTGTTGTTACACATTGTGGTCCGCATTAACAATGGCTCTAAAAACAGCAAAAAAAAGAAGTTAGGATGTTTCAGTGACATCACGTTTCCGCTACGCTGTAAAATTATTCACATACTGAAAACTGTTTGTGGAGGTATCATCAGTGCGACATAAAGTGAGTGATGTATTCATTGCAAGCTGTGACTTAAAAGTTTCAGCTAGTATCCCAGATTAATCAAAATTATAATTGATTACATTTTATGTTTAGTAGGACAGTGTATAATAATCTAGTCAGACCCAATATCGACATATTTTATGGATCTAAATAGACAAATGAGTACTTTACTAGAAATGTGTTAAAATGAAAATGTGCGACCGACCGCTATTAAAATTACAACCATTTTTTACCGTAAGTCGGAAAGGTCACCCCACTTCCTTCCCCAGAGGCATATCCGGAACCACTGGTGCTATGGGGCCCATCTTTGGGTGGAGGTGGGGAGAACCCGTTGAGGCTTTACAGCAGAAAAAAAATCCCCATTCTCAACCCCCTCTGGCCCCCTTTCACCTCATGTGCATCTCTGGAACCGCTGGTGGTATGGGGACAAATTGTAACAAATAATGTTGTCTATACACTGACGTTTTCTCACACACACTCTGTAAATATGAATGCCTCATCACCCGCCTCAGTGGCTTAGTTGGATAACGAGTCAGTTTCGTGTTGAGCTAGACTGCCGAGGACAGGGAGATCGAGGTTCAAATCTAGGTCGGGTGAACTGGGGGTGGCTTTTCATAAATGGTTTTTCACTCTCCCTCCACGCAAATGCGGGTTCACTTCCTCTAAATTCAACCTTACTAAATCCTAATCTATTAGCGTAATTAGTACTTAAGCGTATAGCCAGAACGGGTAGTAAGACGCGGTGCTAAATAAAAAAATAAAAAATGCCTCATGTAATTGTTATAAATTTTCAATTTCTAAATAAAGTTTCTTTAAAACTAAAATGTAGGCTACGTCTCTCTGTTTTATTAATTTGAGAAAAATATTTATGTTCTTTAGTCCAGACAAAGTCTTTATTATTATTTTTATTTTATCACAGCGTCTTACTACCCATTCGGGTTAGACGCTTATGTGCCAATTACGTTAATGGGTTTAGGGATTAGAGTAGTTATATTTATAGGAAGTGTACCTGCATTTGCGTGAAGGGAGGGTTAAAAACAGTTTTGGAAAAACCACCCTAAGTACACCCGACTGAGATTAGAACCTCGATCTCACCGTCATCGGCATTCTAGTATATTGCTAGAGTAGAGTCTTAGACCACGCGGCCACCGAAGAGGGTAAATTCTTTATTAAAGAATGTTTTTCTATTTTTACCTATGTATTGCACAATTTGCGCACAATTTTGCTAATTATTCCTAAACGAAAATTACCACTATCTATGTTCGTGACGGGCAGATCCGGTTAGAATCCCAGTTGGGTGTATTGAAGGTGAATTTTCCTAAGCGGTTTATCGTTCCCCCTCTAGGCAATTGCGGAAACATTTCCTATAGCTAAAACCTACTCATCCATACTCTGTTAGTGATATCAAAGGAGGGCTATCCCGATTAGGAATGTGGTATCGAGATAAAAGTATCGATAATTTCTCGACATCCCTAGTAGTAAGACGTACTTTCCGAACGCGAACAAAGGACTTGCGGACGACCACCTTTACCCAACCGGGCGAACAGAACACATATTCCTCTCCCCCCTCCTTCCCGAGCTACAACACAAACCATTAAAGTAATGTAAGTAACAGGCCTGTTTCGATTATTATCGCGGGGCTGTAAATAGGCGTGAGAACAATTTGTAACTACTTTCCGGCTAACGACACGCGCGCGTACAGTCCACTCCGCGCATGCAGACCCGTTCCCACACGCTACATAGCGTCTCGCAGGTTAGAATGGAGGACAGTCCCGCCGAGTCCCTATTTTAAATTTTCGACTCCTCGGAGCGAGACAGTAGTATGACAAACAAACAAAAAATCTAATTCGAGATTTTGACGAATGTAGACGTTTCATTACCCCCTGAACCCGAAAAAGATGTTTTTTTTTTGTAATATCGTGTGTCTATTACTGGGACTAGAACCAAAACCCTCTTACCGATCGGGTTTGGTATTTAGGGTTTTCATAAGAATCTAAAGAGAGTTTTTTTGGAAGCATCCACACAACCCTAAAATAAAGGGTAGTTTACCTAAGGGTTAAAAGAGAGAATATAAATTTTCTCAAAATAAATACAAAGTACGAGAGTCAAAACGTATTAGAGCGGTGGTCGCATGGTTTAAGGAGACCGTCTTGTAATAAACTAGTGAAGATGACGGGGAGGCTTTAATCTCGGTCGGGTGCTTTCTACAAACAATTTATCACGGTTATTTTCCCATCTCATCTCCAAGCTAACAAAGGTGCATTTCCACTCAAATCCCTCTTTCTAATTTGTATTCCAAGAATTAAGTCGTTAAGGACGTTGCTGGCCTGTGACGTGCCTGGCAAGTCGAGAAGGATTTATCATGTTTATTTATGTATTTAAGTTTTATTCAGCGAGTC
Source organism: Timema bartmani (assembly GCA_902151455.1). NCBI lineage: Eukaryota > Metazoa > Arthropoda > Insecta > Phasmatodea > Timematidae > Timema > Timema bartmani. The sequence goes on along the minus strand of CABFWB010000701.1, from coordinate 227,108 downwards.
TAAAAGAAAATACATTGAAAAGAAAAAAATATTTTAAAATAATTATAGAAATGTCTAATATTGCGACATTATTTTTTATATTTTGGGCTAGTATTTTGTAATATTTTTTTTCCAAATAGTCTTCGCTATTCGATTTATTCACGAAAATTGCTTTTTAGGAATTTTACCTGCCAGGATATAGATATGTTTATCTAGAATGGAGGAGGGGGGGGTCATTTTAAAATGCAAGTTAATGCTGTCCAGGCGTAGATAGTAGGGAGAGTGTTAATACCCGACAGCGGAAGAGGTGAAGTGTTTTTTTTTAACACCGCGTCTTACTACGTGTTAAGGTTATCCACATATTACCATCATTTGCGTAGAGGGAGAATGGAAAACCATTTAGGAAAAACCACCCTCAGTACACCCAACTGGGATTCAAACCCCAATCTCCCATTCATCGAAAGCCTAGTCTAACACGATAGCAACGCCTCAGACCATGCGGCCACCGAAGCAGGTGTGAAGTGTTTATTGTAATAGTTAAAACTAGGATAGAAAAAATATAAACGACGTTCCACGTGGCGGGAATGTTCGCTCAGAAGTCAATAAGGGCCAACAATAATTCTTTTAGAGTAAAAGGGCAACACAATTCGTATAAGAAACTGTTTACAAAATAGTGTATTAAGTGCTGAGAGCTGAAAACAGTTTCTTCTGAAGACTAGCACAATTAATTTTGAGGAAAGGGAAGAAACAAGCATCTATATAATATTCCAAAAACAAAACACGAGAATGTCACCCCCAAACTCCTACACAAGAGTGCCCAGTTAGTTAAGCCACAAGCCCAAACAAGCAAAAATCGTGGCAAGGAGCTGTAAATACAACCAGCCATACATCACTAGGGGACGCCTCTATCCCCCTCTAGAAAAAACTTAGTGTATCGCGACCTTGTTTCCTTAGATACCCCCAACCTTCTTTCCACCCCCAAACCAACCACCCACATCCGACCTCACACGACCTAACGAGATAGCAATCGATGGCGGAGATACGTCGATAAAAGCCTTATGATTAAACCTCTAGCAAAGAGTTTATATTTATGGCGACGGGCTATATTTAGACGACGCTCTTTTTTTTTTTTTAACAAGACTCTAGCCCTTTTTGACAGTGAATCAACGTCAGAACAATACTTTGTATTTAAACGAGGTTGCTATATTTTTTAGCACCGAGTCTTACTACCTGTTCAGGTAATAGCATTTATATGATAATTACTCTAATGGGGTAAGGATGAGGAAGAAAGCATTTGAGGTAATTTACCCGATTAGCGTGGAAAGAGAGTGGAAAACCACTAAGGAAGGACCACACTCAGTAGACCCAATATGGATTAAAACCCCGATCTCCCAGTCATCAGCAGATATGTCTAACAAGAGTGTGACACCTTAGGCCGTTCATCCACTGAAGCGGATAGGTTGATTCTTCGTCAACAAGCGACGTTATGTCGGTTATTGTGGTATGGACACTTGGAACGCCGATGAAACGGCAGATATGTTTGTTTTTACTTTCTCGCTATCTTACAGGTAGAGAAAGTATTGTGATCGTCAAAAAAATTGAACTCGAGATTTTGATGAGTCTCGACGTTTCATAACCCCCCGAATCCGAAAATGCTGTTTTTGAATTTCCGTCTGTCTGTACCTCCGACTAGAGCCTAAACTATTTTACCGACCGGGCTAAAACTTGGTACTAAGAGTTTTCATAGGGTTGCCCCAAAGTATTTTTGGAATTGGATATCTAACTCTAAAATTAAGGGTAATTTACTGAAGAGCAAAAAGATAAAAAGTCGATTTTCTCAAAATCGACTCGAACAATTTTGATTGAATTTCATTTCAAAACATTTATAAATATTCCAAACTAAATTACTACTCTCAATATTTCAGTAAAATGACTTTAAGGGCTTAGGTCTGATGCGTAAATTCACATTTTTTATCGTATCTCCGCAACTATTTGAGATACTAAATAACTTATCATTTCAACATTGTAGTACTATTAAAAATTAAAAATTTATTATAAGCAAATAATAAAAATATCAACAAATATTGATTATTAAGAGGGAAATATGTTTAAACATTATAACAATTATTATATAATTTTTTTTAGCTATTCAATCAACTAAACAAAATAGATGGAATTAATTATTCAGATTTCGAACAATCAAACTTTAACTTCACTCTTTAAAGTATAGCTAGTTATTTCTCATTCTAAATCAAAATGTTACCACTAATCCAAACTAACACGTTATGTGTGTGGTATTATTAAAAGATTTTGTTTAAAGCACGTTATTTAAAAATACATTATTTTAAAGATCTTTGTGTATTAATAATTGAAATAGTAATAATAAAAATGATTAACTAAATTTAAACCTAAACAACGTTTGTGCAACAAGGTGAGAGGTGCGCAACTTAAATTTGGGCAATTCCATTAATGGCTATTTTCACCACTTTAGTACTTTATGTGATCGTCTTTAAGTATTTATAATAATTACCGTATATTAATAATTTAATAATATTACCAATTATAATTTTAAAAATTAAATCAAGTCAGTGAGATAGTATTACGTGATAATAAAACTAGTAGTGACTTTAACATTGATTTAATTGGTTTCATTTCTTGAAGGGGAGAGCGTGCCCCCCATGCTCCCGTCCTGGTACAGCAATGATCTATCTCTCTCATTTTAGACTCAATAGTCATTAATAACCTATTTTAATGGTCAAAATTTATAAAAGAGAAATTAAGCAGCAATGCGATAACCATAAGATATGCATCCCCTAATAAAATGCCGAAGATTTTAACCGGAAGTCAAAATTTTAATACGAAGTGTTGACTCTTGGGGATCCGAATATCGATATTTTTTATTGGTCTAAATATACAAATGAAGAGGTTAATTTTTTTTAAATAGAATTATAAAATTTAAAACCGTGAGTCAAAAAATGTTTTACGTATGTATAGCGCAATCTGTTTTTGGGTTCGCTAGTGTATATTATAGTACGACTTTTGAGTAAATATCTCCATTTTTAAACAAGAGAGCAAGAAAGTCCGTGCGGAGTTCCGTACCATTTATTTTTCCTTCTTCTAGAAATATTGTATTTTCTTTATAAGTAGTTATACCCACATAGGTGGACACGCAGTCTATATGTCAAGCACGTCTATTCTGGTTTGCGGGTGACGGGAAGGTCGGAGTTCCAATCGCAGCCAGGTCCCAGCCAGGTGTCCTGAATGTGGTTTTTTCTAAATGATCTCTCACTTTCTCTAAATGTAAATTTGGGTACATTTCCACCCCAAAAAATCTATTTTCCTCATTCATATTTCATCAACGTAATTAGTATAAATGCGTATCACGGTAGAAAAAAGTAATAAGTAGTAGCAGGACCTTACCCATAAAAATAGTATTTTCTGGGTGGAAGGTCCTACCTGGAGCGGCGCTTTCTAAAGTCCCCTGATGGCAGATGTCAAGGACCGCATCTTACTACACGTTTGGGTTATACGCGTATGTACTAATTACGCTAATAGTTTTAGGAATTAGGAAGATTATATTAAAGGAAGTGTACCCGCATTTGCGTGGAGGGAGAGTGGAAAAACACCCTCAGTACACCCGAACCAAGATTCGAACCTCGATCTATTCGTCATCAGCAGTCTAGTCTTCTATAAGAGTAGCGCGTTAGACCACGCGGCCACCAGAGCAGTGATTTTTTTTTTTAAAGCATAGTAAATCCCTCTTGAGGTTTGAACTTTGCTTATCTTTGCTGACAAGGAAGAAGGAGGAGGTAGGGTCAGACCAATGCTTACATAAGACGGAGAAATACGGGCAAGATTGGCGCAATGCCCCAGCCACCCCAAATTGGCACATAATAATAAAAAGTGTCGAGATCTTGATTCAAAGACCTTGGTCATCAGATTAAAAGTAGTTTGCAAGAATTATTATAGCTTTTAAATGCTCATATCCTTAGTGATACTTTTTTGTTATGATTTCAATCATGTGATTTTTTTTTACTGTATCTGTTTAATATAATAAATTTAAATTAATTTTACAATAGTATTTATGGTTAATTATTTGACATCATTAATTTACACTTCTGCGTCCATAATTACCAGCAATTTATAAATCGCATAAAAAATAAGTTAATCATGTGAACAAATTAAAAAAGTCTACAAATATTAGTAAGCAAGAGGACGAGAGGGTGAGGGGGTCTGGCATTTGCTTATTTTTTTCCATAAAAGGGGGCCCAAAATGGCCAAAAATGTGCTTACGTAATACTTGAACGCCTCCTAATTTAAAGTGTGATAAAACATAAATTGGTATAGTAACGTGTAGCTTTTGTGTTCTATGAATTGTATCAGACTCCAATAAGCCACTGGCCTATACATTGAGGAGGAATACAGGGTCAGGAATCAATATTAAGAACGGGGAGAACTACCTCTCCTCCACCCACAATTGCGGTTATTAATCCTTTCCCCTTAATAATACTGCTGAATCTTCTTAGTATAGTATAATATAGTATTCCTATTCCTCATCCTGTTTTGAGTGGGAGTCACCAGGTGTCTTCCTTAATTTGTTTAGCATCACGTCTTACTACATGCTCAGGTTATAGGCATATATACTAATTACGCTAATGTGTTAGACATAATGAAGGTTAAACTTAAAGGAGGTGTACCTGCATTTGCTTGGAAGTAAAGTGAAAAATCCTTTAAGGAAAACCCCCCTCAGTACACCCGACCAAGATCTGAACCTCGATCTCCCCGTCATCGGCAGTCAAGTCTAACAGAAGAATGACGTCTTAGACCATGCGGCCACCGAGCAGGCTTCCTTCATTTTGTTCCGATCTTATTAAAATACAAGGTGTGCCGTTTCAAGTCGAACCGCTTTCAGCTGTGGATAGCAGACACAAAACAATGAAAAAAGTTCATATAAACACGTGTGCCATTTGACTCTGTTTCTCGAGCTACAGGCAAGTGATTCCACCAAACTGTTTGTATACCATACTCGATATCTTTTGACCTAATGGGTAGTTAGGTTCTATGGGTTGTTTCTGACTATTACATTCACCTTCTATTTTCGAAGTGCAACATTCTACGACACGACGACTGCAAGCTTGCATTCTGGCCGAGCAGATCCACATTAGTGGAGTACAAATATTACTGTGGGCCAGTTTCAAATCATAAAATGAACCATTCTATTCCGAGTTTAGGTAGGTGTCGTCTTGTATTTAGTATAACATCGCACTTGAGGCGTACTCAATGTATGAAACTGGCCCTATAATTCGGAAACAAGGTGAGGAACATATATTTATATGCACTCTTTTCCTTGTTTTTGTATTTACTGTTCACACTGAAGTGGGTTTCAAATGTCACGGTACAACATGTATATCGTAAATAAGTAAGTACTCTTCATCCATCCTGTAATATATGGCAAGCTTACCTTGCATCATTCCACTATGGCGTTGATTAGAGGATAGGGCCATAGTGTAATACGTCAAAGTAGGACGCTTCATTTCAGAGTAAAATTAGTGTACATTGCAAGGAGTCTAATTATGTTTCAACTGATAGAATAGGTCACTATCATTATGGCAGACCGTCTATTAGAGAACTTTTCGTCTTACTGAGGATATAACGGGTATCTTTCTCACACCCTCACTTAGCTGTTGCCAAATTTCTCCACTCACTGAAGACAGCTGACAATATAAGACTCTGGCAACATCGACCACCCAACGTTGCAAGATTCATCGGATAGACAGAACATCCCGGCACAAGTACAGTCCAATTTTCAAAGAAAAATAGAAACGGTACTAGATCTACTTTCGCGTATTCTTATGTCAAGTAATGTGGTCTTCCTTCAGCTGTCAAGTGCACATAGGCAGCATGGCGGGGCGACGCTGAGCTGAGCGGAGCGTGGAGTCTACACGCGACAAAGAGCGGGCAATCAACATACAGCTTTGCGAAACGGAGCATCATAGCTCAGCTCCCGGTGTAAGCGGAAAACATTAGTCCAGTATATTATCAGTCTGAATGCAAGAAGGACTCTAGTATAGTATCTGTACGCACTCAAAAGGACGGCATCTCTTTGACACTCAAAAGCGGTCTAATAATATCAATGTTGACTAGGAAATTTGTGTTCAAGGATATTAGTGCTTTACGCTGATTTTGGTTGGAAGAACAGTAGAGAAAATCAAAACATATTTCTTAGCGGCCAACATTGATAACATTTTCTTATATTATTATTGTTAATTGATAGGTATTAATAATATATATCAAAAGTAACATCTGCAGATGACATAACTTTATGTATGAATATATTAACATTGTTTTAGAAACTTTAGTAACTAACTTCTACCGTTCTTCCTACCAAAAGCATACTATACTTTATTCAATCTCTCACACCTTTTGTTATTTATCAAAGCCTTCACCACATCAACACCAGTATTTTTTAATCCCCTCTTAAAAAGGAAACAAGAAAGACAATTAATAAGCATATTATTATGTCAAAAGCCTTTGAATATTTAGATGGGCCCATATTTAATACTGGTTTAAGCAGTGGCATACCAGAATATTTTAAACCTAAACTAACCTAATATATTATTGTTGTTGTCTTTATTTACGTGGCGAAATTAAGGCATAAGTCTTCTATTACATTTAACAATGTCTTAAGTTAACATTACACTGCATTAACAATATATATGCAATCAAAAACGACCTTTTCAATGCAGTTTTTATCCAAGTAAAATTTAATATGTCAACAATGTTCAATATTAGGAACGTCTATTAACTCTTTATCTACATTAATATTTAATCAGAAATGATCCACGTGCAAAAGTGTTCGTGTAAATATACGATTTCAAGCCGATTGTGTCACAGAGTGTTTGGCATGTGATGCACGCTCTTAACCTAAGCTTGAAGATTCAGAAAAAGTTGTAAATTAGTACAACTTTAAAAAAATTTACATATAAAATTTGTAGAAAATAATAATAATAATAATTAAAGTCACGATGTCATTACATATATATATAAAACATTTAGGTCATATAAAAAGCTGTAAATTAGTTTAATTTCGGCTACTGTTTAATTTTTTTTCAAATATAAAACCTAAAAACTGCCCTTTTAACATTGTTTGGTTCTGGGACAATACAGTATTCTTTTTAGAACCATAAAGAAGTTCCCGCTTTGTCCTTTATTATTGTGTTCCTGGTAAACTCCTCTTTATTCTCAATTTCACCATTCTCTTGACGCTACATGTATCGTTTTGAAAACGAGTTTGCTACAGCGTTCAATAACCTCCCTTAAATACTTCCTCCTTCTCCCCCTTAATGTTACGGGACGTTAAACTTGCTTATAGTCTACCCAAGGCACATATTAACTCGTCATGATTGTTTTGTGATCATCCGCCGCCCCGTAAATGACGAGATTATGTCGGATTAAATGCAAGGGGACTTAGGCACAGAATGTGTGACATATTGCGCCTATCGCGAAGTAAACAATTATTAGTTCGCTAGAGCTCGACAGTTTCAAACCTACCCCTCTGTGGCCAAACGATCTTAGGAGTCACTCTCAAAGTGACTGGACTGCCTAGAACGGGGATATCGGGGTTCGAATCTCGGTCGGTTGTACATACTAAGGAAGGTTTTCCCTAAAAGGTTTTATATTCTCCTTCCACGCAAATGAGGCTACACTTCATATAAATTAAACCGTCCTCATCCCTAAAACTATTAGCATAATTAGTACATATGTGTATAACCCAAACGGGTGCTAAAAAGAAGTTTAAGAAAAAAGTTTATAGCTTTTATATACATAATTTATATTAGGGGACAATTTGTTTAGGTTATTTTTACTCCAGTCTGGGTTATTCACATTTTATTTTTACTTATTTATTTAAGGTATATAATGTGCGCTTCCAGAACCGACTGATTATATCAGCACACGAGAATTTCTATGAGCGAGAGCCAAAGGGCCTACCAATTTTGCCAGGAAAGGTATTTTCACATGCCTTCCAGGGTTCTTTTACATTCCACAATCAACTTGAGACCGATGGTTTTTACTTTTCTCCAAAGGAAGTTGTGCTATGGATTTTAATCGATCAAGAAAAATCCATCAAGCCCGGCTGGATTTGAACCCACGAGCATCGGGTCCTGAAGCGAGCACTTTACCCCAATATCACCGTGGTCAACCGCATTTAATTAAACTAATAGGGTAGGCACATAAGCATTTAGTGGAAATGGACCCACATTTGCGTGGAAGGTGAATGAGAAATCATTAAGGGGAAATAACTTAATACACCCAGTCAGGATTCGAGTCCCGATCTCTTCATAACCAGCAAACCCTATATGCTATTATAATTATTTTATGTTTCCCCTTTTTAAAGTGCTGAAGTCAATAAAACCCACGCCGGTGGACGGGCGGACTAATCGTAAAGCTCTTTTATAGTATAGTTCACCACTGGCGAAGAGGTTGGGGTTTGAATACTGGCCGGGTGTATTGAGTGAGTGTTTTTCCTGAATGGTTTCTCCCTCTCCCTCTCCCCACGCTACTGCAGATACACTTCCTCTACATTCTATCTTCTCTATCCTTATCATATTAGTGTAAATATGCGGATAGCCCGAAAGGTGAAGTAGGACGCCAAGAAAAAAAAAAAGCACTGGGCAGCATATATCGAGTACTCGTATATAAAATTAGTTGTTTTAAAAAAATAATTACTTTCAACTCAAGAAGTAGGGATTAGGTAGGTTAATTTATTAGAAAGCATTGACGTGGAGAGAGGATGGGAAACCATCTTTAGTGCTCCCGGACGAGATGTTTTCTACCAGAATCCTACAATATACTGACGTTTGCGGGTGCTTTGGAGTTTGTTTTTTAAAATACAAAGCTCTAGGGCTCCTAGCATTATTATTATTATTACTATTATTATTAGCACCGCGTCTTACTACCCGTTCGGGTTGTACGCACTTACGCTAATGTGTAATGGTAGGGTGATTGTGAGATGAAATGGAGGACCTACAGTTTAACGTGGAATCCGAACCACGGTGGAGGCCTGGCATTCCTCACATTCACAAGTTATGATTAATACACGTCTTGTCAGAGGTAAAGGAAGGGTTTGGCAATCATATAAATGTGTGCCGGGACTGAGGATTGAACTCCGGACCCTCAGCACAGAAGTTCGACATCTTACCCCTAGACCACCAAGCAATAGAACGTACAAGTTTGAATTATTTATTTTGGCACCGCATCTTACTACCAGTTCGGGTTATAGGCCTTCGCGTATGTACTAATTATGCTAATGTGTTAGTAATGAAAAAAGTTGAATTTTATAGAGGAAGTGTAACCGCACTTACCCGGAGGGAGAGAGTAGAATACAATTTAGGAAAAGTCACCCTCAGTGCACCCAACCGCGATTGGAACCTCGATATCTCCATCAATGACAGTCCATTCTCTTGATAGGGTGACGCCTTATACAATAAGACCACTGAAGAGAGTTAGTTTGGGAATTAAAATGTGACTTGGTATGTGTATTTACTTAAAGTACGCTTGGACAATGAGATCGAACCCAGAACCTTTAACTTCACGTGTCAGATTTCTCGCCTCCGTGGTCATGGTGATACGACAATCAATATTTTAAGGGTTTGTGAGATCGTCGGCTACTAAGAATAAGAGAGTCGAACCAGAACCGATAACCGAAATTAATAGCTATTTTTAAGGAACCAGAGCTATAACAGTAACCATAAAAATAAATTACCTAAGAACCCGAACCGGAATTGGAATCGATATAAATACTCTATTTTACTTTTATCAGGATTTTTTTTTTTTGTTAAAGTGGGACTATTCCCATATATATATATATAAAAAAAATTATATATAACTAATTTTATATTTACGAATTTTATAATGGTAGTGTAACTATTAAATAAAAGATTAAAATAAGCGGAACATAATTAAGAACAAAAACAAACAGGAATATCTATTTTTCTCTAACCGGAACCGATAATTATTTCGGTTCTAATACCCGATTAGAAGTATCCGCCAACGTGTAGTTCGGCTAGTGCAACTTAGTTGGTTTATTCACCAACAGCGTTCAAATATCAACAGTGAATGGGGGAGGGGAAACAAGGCGCATTGCGTGTTTCGCCGACTTCCACAGGAGCACTTTTGAAATGAAGTCTTCAATTGAATGGTTGGATCCGATTCAGGCCACACCTGCTCGTATCCGATGTAACTTTACTTACATACCTCTTCAACCTCGAACCCCAACCGGGGATGTGAGTAGAATAGGCCTATAGTTTACGATTGACCTTCCGTAAGAATGTCAGGAGATGCTCTTGTGTGAAATGTCATTTAAATAACACAGACATAAAAAAAACACGCAGTTAAACCGAAACGCTCATAATTTAAATACCCATGGAATTTATTTTTAAAAATTCATTAGCGATCAATTATTTAAATACTCACAAACCTTCTAAATAACCATAATCGGTCATTTATTTCATTAAGAGTACTTAATGTTTTAGGTATTATTTGTGGCAATGTGTAAATGTTGTATTAAAAAAAAATCAACGTTCTACAACCATGTTAGCATGACAATACATTTTGTTAACATGAGAGAGGAAAAATCTCTTACTTTATTATTAGGGTCTTGGTACAAAATGAATAGGTTTTTATAGACGAGTATTTAGATTTACTGATTTTTAGGTATTTTTAATTTAATTCCCAGACATTACCTTGGAATAAAAAATGCCCCTTTTCTAGGTTTTCATGTTTTCACAACATGAAGCTAATATGTTTAAATATGCACAGAACATTTTAAATAGTCATAAAGAGAAACTCATTTAAATAATTACAGAAAATTCAAAATTACCATAAACAATCACCTCTTTAATTACTCAGACCATTCCAAATAATCATAAATAATTTCACCTCTTTAAATACACGCAGACCATTCCAAATAATCATAAACGGTCAGCCCTTTAAATATTCACAGACCATTCCAAATAATCATAAACGGTCAGCCCTTTAAATATTCACAGACCATTCCAAATAATCATAAACGGTCAGCCCTTTAAATATTCACAGACCATTCCAAATAATCATAAACGGTCAGCCCTTTAAATATTCACAGACCATTCCAAATAATCATAAACGGTTACCTCTTTTAAGACCCATGTAGATCATGTTCAACTTCTACAAACCAACCCGAAAGGTGGACACGCGGACAAAGGTACGAATTCCAGCTGGGTAGTTTGAGGAGGTTCTTTATGAAATAGTTTTTCACCCTCTCTTCACGAAAATATGGGTACATTTAATATATATAGGCCTATACAAATATATTTTTTGCTGCCAATAATGATCTCATTTTACTATATTATCAGTGTTATTTTTGTATATATTTATAGTATCTAGCAAACTTGACGTTGTCATCCCATGACCTGCCGTATGAACACGTTAAATAAAGTGAGTCTAGTAACTTTTCTAGCTATCAGAAATGTTCACACAAAAGAAAATTAGAGTATTCTAACAAAAAAAAAACGGTATTTCGTTTTTATTGCAGCAAATTTTGGCGGGGTTTCGGACCAGTTCTAATGTGAATGTATCCATTTGTCCTTGATATTATTAAAGGAAAACTGACCTAGAATTGGAATAAAGTCGCACACACTTTATTTATATTTTTATCCGCAAAATAAGTTTTACTGATTTAAAAAATAAACTATAAAGAGTACAACGCTTTGTTATTTGTTGCTCGACCTTCACATTTTGTCGTGGATATAATTTTACAGCTTTATTTTACTCGTTTGACCCGAAACAACTTTCCACGGTCATTCTGTTCCTTCCTTGCTACCTCTTGCGATGCCATTAGGAAACCGCTACTATAAGGTGTAACTTTACGATCCTGCCCACAGAACGAGACCTTCAGATAAACAGAACCGAACGCACTTTCAATCGAACGCTAAATTTAAACATTTGCGCCTATGTGCCTTTCGTCTTAAAGTAGAGCCGTCTTAAGATGTGTGTGTGTGTGTGTGTGTGTGTGCTAGGGAGTTGCTTTGAGGGTCGAAGGGAGTGGGTGTGGGTTGGTCCACTTGGTGACTGACACGCAGTTTTTTTTTTGTAGCGATAGAGTAAAATATAGCTGGATATCTTCCAGCATACTTGCACTCTAGAGAGGTTGCATATAACGCGTTGCCGTATATAAAGGAGAGGAAAAGGGGGTGGGGGATTACATGCCCGCGCGAAAATCGATAAGACTCTGAGAGGGAGCAACAGGGGTTGTGGGGCCCCAGGGCTCAGACCCCGGCCCGGCCGAGTTACTAGGGCAAAACTACTACTCTACAACAAAAACATCAACAGCTACGAGCCCGCTCGCTTCGGTGACGGCATGGTCAAAGGCGTCACTCTCGCAATAGACTAGACTACCGATTACGGGAAGATCGGGGTTCAAAATAAGGTGGGGTGTACTGAGGGTGTTTTTCCGCAAAAAAAGTTTTCCACTCTTCCTCCACACAAATTCAACCTTACTCATCTTTAACACAATGGCATAATTAGTACATAAGCGTATAACCCAAACGGATAGTAAGACGCGGTGTTAAAAAAATAAAATTTGCGAAAACATGATCGCGGATGATCTTAAATTTTTTTACTGATTTCATTTAATTAAAAATGATTACTATTTCATTGAAATTTAGTACATTACAAAAACTTTAAATAATCCTAAAATCTTACTTGTATTTTAAATATAATTGAATAAAATGGGCTCAAATATCCTGTCAAAAAAATTAATTATTTATTTGTTGTCGTCCCCCCTCCCCCACTCTTTTTAAGTCTAAACTGTCGTGTTTGGTTTCGATTGATTTTGACTTACAGGCATCACTGTTATCAATATAACTTCTTATTGACAATTTCTCTTACCTTACTATGAAATACATATAATTTTGTTGGTTTTTATTGATTTTGATTTACAGGCATCACTATTACCAACATCACTTCCTATTGACAATTTCTCTTACCTTGTTTTGAAAATACTCAACCTTTGACGGAGTTTTAAAAATGAAAGCCTAGCGTAAATTTACCCTTTAAAAAGATAAAGTTGAATTTAAAATGATTTATATTTATATTGAAGTAAAATATGTTTACACTACATAAAAAAACTTTGAAAATAAACATGTGTCGAATCATAGCGGAGTAATTTCCTCGTAATGAAGTAACTAACTATTGTTATTTCCCTCAAAAGGGTTAATTAAAAGCGTAGTTTTTGAAAAGGTTGAACCTTTTCTGATCGCACTTTAAAAATAATTATTTATAAATTCCAAAAGTATTTTATACGTTATTTTTTGTAACAACTAAGTTCATTAACAGCAAGCGATAGATATAAATCATAATATCTCTCTCCTTGATACAACTATCTCTTACCTATGCCATATACATTAACTGAGTTAGGTAAGCGTTATGTATGGCAAGGAAATAGGTATAGTTTATTTTTACAATAGGATTTTAAAATTATATATTTCGATCTTGGTTAGAATCAAAGACAGGACCCCCTAATATCAATAGCAAGATAAATACATAAACCAAGCAAGGTGTCGGATTGCATGAGAGTGAACTGAGGTTCAATATTCAACGACTGTGCTATGGTTTAGTTCCTAACAGGGATTTTACCCACTCCAGTGGCCTAATTGTCTAAGGCGTCACTCTCGTCATTCACTCTGGCCTGCTGATGACGAGGATATCGGGGCTTGGTCTACAAAGAACGGTTTTTCCTAAATGGTTTTCCACTCCCCTTCCAATCAAATGTGGGTATATTACCTCTAAAATGCTTCCTTCCTCATCCTACCCCATTAGAGTAAACATATATATGTGTGTACCCTGAACCGGTAGTGAGACGCTGTGATAAAAAAAACCCAGCGATTTTACATCTTCCTTTCAAATATATAGCCGTGCTGTTCCTCTAATTTTACCTTCCTTTGAGTTGATTGTTGTCAATAGAGAGAGTGACTATTGATTTAGGAACTCAATTTCTGACGACGATTGCAAATGTATTATTGTGAACAAAGTGTATTCTTTTTAGCTCGGTGACAAATAATCTGTCTTTGGGACTGTTCATTTTTTTCTTCTCCAGCTCATTTTAGTTGATTTATTTTAACACTGCATATTACTGCCCGTTCGGGTTATACGCTTATGGTTTTAGGGATTAAGGCTGTTTTATATAAAGAAATTGTACCGACATTTGCGTGGTGGGAGAGTAGAAGACCATTTCGGAAAAAAACAACTCTGTATAACCGGCCAAGACTCGGACCTCGATCTCTCAATCATCGGCAGTATAGTCTACCGCAAGAGTAGCGCGTTAAACCATACGGCCACCGATCCGGGTCTATTCAAGATGTTTGTTTGTCGTGGGCTTAAGTTGGGATAAGCAGTTATTAGTGCTGTGCATCTTATTGCTTGTTTGAGCTATGCGATACTTACAATAGTTGAAGAGCAAAGGATAAGAATAGTTTATGAAGATGTACAACCACTTCAGAGAGGACGAAAAAAAAAACATTAGTAGGAGAGGAGGTTAGCTCCCTTTGTGTAGATGGCTGGAACTCTAGGCCCATCGCGGGTAAACTTCCTCTAAATTCAACCTTCCTCATCCCTAAAACCATTAGCGTGATTAGTACATATGCGTATAGCCTGAGTAGGTAGTAAGACGCGGTGCTAAAAAAAAATCCATGCCTATTTTTTCAGACATTAAATTAATAACTTAGTAACATTTGATTGAGTAGTATCATTAAAATTTGAACAATGTTCAAGGTATTGACTGGTAAATCCAATGAATGGGCTGAGACCAGTGGGAAGACGGGAAGATGTGAGATTAACATTAAAATGGACACTAAGAGATAGGGTGTAATGAGGTGGACTGGATAGAACATGTTCAAGATAGGATTTGTGGCGTATTTTTTGTAAGTGCGGCAATGAACTTTCGAGCTCCTAATGCCATAGAGAAGATATCATTAAAAACTAACCAATAAAACAATTTTCCCATTGGTCCAAATCCTTAACGCATTTGATATTACGTCTACCAAATACCTCGTTTAGTCCACGTTATGACATAAAAAGTGTACCATTGGTTAAATTGAAGTTTCCGCTTTCACATCGGTGAACTAACAATTGGAGGACAGGATATTATGTATATTCTAGAATTTTTTTTAGCACCACGTCTTACTACCCGTTCGGGTTACACGATTATGTACTAATTACACTAATGGCTTAGTAATTAGAAAGGTTTTAATTGAGAGGACGTGCACCCGCGTTTGCGTGGAAGGAGAGTGGAGAACAGTTTAGGGAAAACCACCCTCAGTGCACCGGACCGGGATCGAACCCCGATCTCCCCTTCTTCGGCAGTCTAGTCTAACACGAGGGTAGAGCGTTAGACCATGCGGCCACCAAAGCGGGTTTTAGTAGAATTAGTCTGTAAGTCGTGTACTGATATCAGTTGATTCAGAAAGCAAAAGTTAAATGACACCAGGAAAAAATTATCTTTCATTTCTCTCTTTGCCTTTTTCCCACGAGGAAGCTCTACATGGCCTCACACAGTTTGATTTTCATATGAAGAACCTTTTCTGACAGCTAGAGAAGCTACTAAATATAATCTCACGTATTCATGCATCGAGACATGTTATCTGCAGCTGTTACTTTTGATAGATGTTATCAAAAGAAATAGAAAAAAAAATTAGTAAAATGCTATAAATTTAGGCGGCAAAGTATTTTATTTCTAAAAATACCTTTCTATGGAAATCGTTCTGTAGACATCTGGTTACTCGTTATACCCTCTTTCCACGCCCTTTCGAAACAAAAACATCCTTAGCTCGTGAAGTTAACGACACCCGTCAAACTAGAATCGCTATTATCTTCAGGACAGAACGTGAATATTGTTTCTGTTTGGAATGGAAATTGAGGAAACAACTTTCAAAAAGCTACAAGTGAAATACTAGTCACGATAACAAACGTGAGAGAAAATTAATGGCTAATAAAATTTGATGTTAGGATAGTGACGCTAAAAAAATAAAAAAATAAATTCCTCCCTCTCAGTCCTTCAAATTCCTTCTCTTAAGGGTTAAAAAAAAAACTAAAATGCGCTGTACAAAATGAGAACAAGTAAACGGTGTAAAGAACTATGTAGCAATTATGACAAAATGCGCTCTATTTGACGACAGTTTAATGGTGGCACTGCGAGGATAAAATAAAAGCAAAGGGAAGATATAATAGAAGTGGAGTGGAGAAAGTGAAGAAAGTGATAAATGAAAAATCAACTTAACACAAGTTTAATATATTCCACAACAAGTGTTCTTCCCGGCTAACAAAAAAGTATGACGGAATCCCCCCAATATCACGGGAATAATATGTGGCACGAATCCAAGAAAAGTTAAATGATGGTGGTAGCCACATGTGGGAATTTGGCAACCGGAACAAATTGAAACGTGTAGGTGGACTATTTCCTACATCACTGAAAAGCTTGGAACATGATTGATTTCACTTTTTTATATCTATTTGTTAAGAATGATACAACATCAGAGTCCAAATTTGAAATGAGATCTCTTTAACAAGACCCGTATCTGTCCCTCATTTATTTGATCGAATGACAATACAAAAGTAAAAATAGCCTAGCTTTTTTTTATTCGAGATTTAAGAGTACCCGGCTGATCAAACACATTTAAATAAACAATGAGTAGTACTCAAAATGAAAATTCACCCAAGTTAACTTTCTTGATTGTCCAAGTCAAAGGATTTGTAGTAAGGCCCAACTTCATTTCACAAGTTTTGTGATTTTTTGATCAAATCTACAGCTCTAGAATTTGTTTTAAGATATCTCACTAACTTTTCATGACAGTTCCCTATTGAAAATCTGTAAACTTTGAAGAAACTTTTTTTTCTCCTAAACTACGTCTGTTTGCTATAGCTCGATAAAATTCTGTCAAAATAAATAGTTATTTTTCGAAAATGAGGCTTTTCCCTTTAATAATAATAATAATAATAATAATAATAATAATAATAATAATAATAATGAAATTTGAAAATTTTTGTCACATTCTCTGTGTGCACGCTACCTTTTTTTTTACAAACATTATGAGAATTGTTTTAAATCATTATAGAAAGAAATTACTCCACTTTTTAATATATAAAAGATAAAGCAACGGTGGTAAAGAGTTATCTAAAAGTACCCTACTTAAATTCCGGATTTTGCTCACGGCGAAATTTATTATTTATAAAAGGGTTCAGTCTATTATTAGATAATTTTTTTGCACCACGTCCTTCTAACCGTCCGGGCTATACGCCTATGTACTAATTACGCTAATGGTTTTAGGGATAAGGAAGGTTATATTTATAGGAAGTGTACCCGCATTAGTGAAGAGGGAGTGTAAACCCGACCGAGATTAGAACCTCAATCTTCAGTCATCGACAGTATAGTCTACTGCGAGAGTGACGCCGTAGACCATGAGGCAACCGAAGCGGATATATTATCCCATTATTAAATATCCAAGCACTGGGAATAATCGCCAGCAATAGGCGTAATGGTCAGTTTTTATTAGTCATGTGTCGACATAATTTGTGCGTTTAGAAAGTCTTAAATGATACCCGCATTGGTGTTCACATGGTCCAACACGTCACGAAACCAGGTCGTGTGGGGATTTTACTAAATCGTTTACCCACTTTGTCCTCACGCAAATGCGGATATACTTTTCTAAAGTCAACCTTCCTCATCCTTAACACATTAGCGTAATTAGTACATAGAAGTATAACCAGAACAGATAGTAAGACGCGGGGGAAAGGAGAAGGAAGTGGATCAGAGCTATGTCAACTCTGAATCAGGCCTTAAAGTATATTTTTAAGGGCTCAACTAAACACTTCTAATGCTACCTTCCATGTTTTACTTAAAATATCTTTTGACCATCTTAATTGTCTGCGAAAGAATATAAATTATCGTTTGAAAGGGAAAAAGTGAGGAGGTAGGGTTCGTAAGTTTAGGTGCGGTTATTGTTAGAGTCACGTCTTCTGGAAGAAGTGATCATGAAACACACACAGTCTGCTAAACCCTCCGGACTATTTTCAGAGTGCTGACCGAGTTACGTCATAGGCACGCTTAGTCTAGTGATTCCACAAGGAAAGAAAGAATCTTCTGTTTCCAAATTTGCAATTCTGAGTTTAGACACTTGGATAAATGGTATGCATTAATGCAAAAGCTTTCTGACGTTATTGAACACGACATACTAAATAAATCGGAACTAAATATGCCAGGGGATTTTAATTTCACTCGAGTGGAAGGCGGAAATTTCTCCGTGGACCAAGAAAATGGAGGTAGTGGAATTATTTAAAGTCTGTTCAGCGTAGGAATTGTTTTCTGAAAGGCCTTTTTCCCTACCAGAAATCTATTATATAGTTGGATATTGGTAGGAAAAAAGACCTTTCAGAGAGTAATTCCTATCGTGAATGGAGTTTAAGCAAGCTAACCAACGGCGTGTGTCTATTTCGTTATTTTAAAATACAATTTTATTTTCTATTACTACCCGTTTAAGCTATACACATTTAATTACATTACAAGAGTAGGGATTAGGAATGCAAATCTCTTTACCTGTGCGTGGAGAGAGTGTAAAAAACCATTTAGGAAAAACGACCCTCAGTACACCCGACCGGGATTCAAACCCAAATATCCCCGTCATCGTAAGCTTAAGCTATTGCGAGAGTGACGTCTTAAACCTTGCGAGCATTGAAGCGAGTTTCAAGTTAAATACCTTCTCAAAGCCTCCAACATCCATACAGGTTGCGCCGTGAAAAAATAGGTATATAACGTATAGGCAACCGTACACACGCATTCCGCTTCTTGGTTGCCTATACGCTTTATCTCGCGGCGCTAACGGAGAAGATACTAAACATCAACTCGCTTCTAGGGGAAGTGGGGAAGGACGAGGAGTAGAAGTTATGAGGCAGGTGATTGCCGCATACATTGTAAGCCCTCTCCCTTACCTTGGCATAAATAAAACTGATGTGTCATTATATTCGTTACACGTCATACAGTAGCTTCACACAAACAAAAACACACACGAACACACACATCATATTTAACAAACTTTGATACCTTCTTTCTTTATGCTGATATGATAGCTAGTCTACCAGTTATAAAAAAATAGAAATTTGAATTTTTATACTTATTAGGCTACATTTTTACACATACAAAGTATACCCCAATTATCTTACGAATATACATATCTGACAGCTAGGAAACATTACTAGTATGCTTTCATGTATTCATATGGCAAGTCATGTGATCTCCAGATATCACTTTTGATATATATTACCAGTATATATCAAATTAATAATAATACATTAAAATGCTATCAATGTTGACCGCAAAAATTTGATTGCGTTTTTTAAAAGGTGTTCACTTGTCCATTCGTGATAAAATCAGTATTAAGGTACTTAAAAAAATTTTTTTTTAATGTTGACGAAAATGTACTAGTTTTATTTCTTTTTATTGGTGACCTGGTGGTCTAGGGGTAAGGTGTCAGACTTCTGTGCTGAGGGTTCGGGGTTCAATCCTCGGTCCCGGCACAGATTTATCTGATTGCCAAACCCTTCCTTCACCTCTGACAAGACGTGTATTAATCACAACTTGTGAATGTGAGTAATGCCAGGCCTCCACCGTGGTTCGGATTCCACGTTAAACTGTAGGTCCTCCATTTCATCCCACAATCACCCTACCATCACACATTAGCGTAAGTGCGTATAACCCGAACGGGTAGTAAGACGCGGTGCTAATAATAATAATAATTTATTTCTTTTTGTGTGTGTGGCCCCTATTTACGAAAAAAAAGTTTTATGGCGTTTGTATTGTACGTCTTATTCTGTCCATACACATGTAAAATTATTTTAAGCCTAAGCAGTCGGGCCAATTTTTTCTTAGTATTTTTTGTTTTTATGATAACACTTCTTTCTAACTATATGCAGCATGCATATGAGTGCAAAAACATACAAATTGAAGGTTATTTACCTCAAACAAATACAAATTTGAGAAAGATTGTGCAATATTTTTGTGGCGTTTATTTTAAGAACCTTAACAGGCACATTTTTCAAAACATCATTTGTGTCTCCGGCGGATGAGGTTTTAAGTCCAGACCGAGTGCTTCCCGGAACATTTTTTTAAATTAATGGTTTTCTGTCTTTCTTGAGTCCAAAAAAAGTTCTGGTGCCATCATATTTATACCACTCATCCTTTATCCCTTAAATAAAGTGTTGTAAAAATTAATGTTTAGTAACTTGAATATAGTTACTAATGACTTTAGAGTAATCCTTCGTCAAATGTGGGAGTTGGGGAGTTCCCCCAATGCACCCGATGGTGTGAGATAAGATTTAAGGTTACAAATGGAAGAGTGTGATGATAATTATTATTTGAGCTTGTCAAGGTACACTTTTTAAACACAAATTTAACCAGGAACAAATACACGACTCACAAAAAAAAAACTTAATCTAAAAGAGCAAGTTTACACCTGCATATTTCAAACTAGGGTTATAAAGTTGAATATATAAATAATAAGAAATACATATAAACATATACTCTCAGGATTAAACCATGGTTCCCGGTCTCCCCCGCCCCTCCTCCTGGAAAAACAACCTCTAGCGTAACTAGCCGGGGATCGAACTTCAGACTCCCGAGTTGAAGTTAGGCACGCTAAGGTCAGTGTTTTTGTAGTTTTTACATCAAAACTTTTTTTTTGTCATCAGAAATAAAATAATTCTCCTCATTAGAAACAAAAAAAAAAAATCTTCACTTGGTGATATCAAAAGTTCTTGAATATCTGTCACGAGTATAACGGCATGAGATGAGAAACTTTTTATATGAAACTAAAAAGTTGTCGTAAATTAAACTATGTTTCTTCTGGAACAATGTTTTATTTATTTTTGCTAAAATAAGTTTTGCTATAAAAATATCAAAAACACTGCCCTTAACACGCGTTTCAACACTCCCACCTTAAAGTGGATATACTAGGCCAATATATCATATATTTTATCGCTAAACTGGTTTTATTTTATCCCTCCGTCAGAATACCGGCAAGGGAAGTAATTTATCTGCCACGTTTTACCAGATTCGGCAAACCTTTAGGATCAGCCCTAGCAAAAACTTTCCGCCCCATTTGACTGACCGCGTATTAAAGTGCGACAGACCAAACAGAAAAAAAGATGCGCGTAGCGTTTTCTATTTTACTTGTATTTTAGAAACATATGGATTTGTACACATAGCTCTAAAGGGATAAAGCACCTAAAATTAAAGCCCATCCACTGTATACAGAACAAATTTAAGTTATCACCAGAAACTGTGTTCACGCTGTATTAGGCGTAAAGCTTGCCATACGCTGAATTGCTGAGGAATGAAAGTTAAAGATTCGAATCCCAGTCAACAGCACTGAGATTGGTTTCAAATGTATGATTTATTACTGTGGTTTTACCATATCTTTTCTCCGAGAATGCGGGCGAATCTCCTCATAAACAGACCTCATCCATTAAGTCCTTGAATAACCATTCTTTTAAAACGTATCTAATAAAAGAAACCTGTCGCACACTGAACTGAATCGGATCAGTTCGGTACGGATTCTTTGGTTACGCGTTTTCCAGTTTTTTTTAAACTGAACTGTTACGACCCTAACTAGAGAGCGTGAAGCTTAAAGGGCCCACCTCAATCCACGGATAACATCTGACTTTAAGAGTCAATACCACGAACAATCAACCGGAACATCAAATTCAAGATTATGCTTTAACTAAAACACGTGGTATTTTCTGCATTCTCAACTCTGCAACGACAAAATTTGAATCAGTTATAATAGTGTTTTTTTAAAATAACAGTTTTATAATTTTGTTGTAATATTTTAAATATGGTAAAAAGGTTTCACCGGTTTCAATCCCACTGTTCTTAAAAGTATAATAGGAGAAACTACACCACAATGCAACGTATGGTTTGAATTGTTTTACTGACTCATTAAAACAGCTCGAACCCAACATCACTCCGTGGTGTGATGTTTTGTAATCTAACTTTAGCAAACAGTGGTATTGAGACCAATGAATAAGTTTTACAGTTTAAATTTATATAAATTGATAAATAAATATTTTTAAACGAACAAAATTATTTCACTGAAATTAATTACGCTGCCGTCAAATGAATAAGGCAGAAAACCCCACTTCGATACGTTTTCTGTTTAGAGCGTAATCTTGTATCTAATATTCCGGTTACTTGACCGTTGTATGGGCTTATCAGGTAGGCTACGTATTGAAAGCGTATAGGCCGAATTTGTATACCTGTGCACAAGGCAGGTGTATCCCTAGCGTACAGTTGTTTGTAGTCTCTGAACCCCACATGGGAATACCGTTTGTTGGTTCGTTCACAAACAACACATCTGTTTCAATTGGAGTTGTACTGTGTCTGCATCCCACCCCACCCAACCCAACCCAACCCAACCCAACCCAACCCAACCCAACCCAACCTAACCCAACCTAACCCAACCTAACCTAACCTAACCTTAAAATTTTATTATTTTATTGTAATTATTACAAAGAGAAAGGGGGATATTTACAATACATATTTGCCATGTTTTTTAGCACCTTGTCTTACTACACGTTCGGGTTGTACGCTTATGTACCAATTACGCTACCCGCCTCAGTGGCGTAGTTGGCTAACGCGCTAGTCGTATTGAGCTAGACTGCCGAGGAAGGGGATATCGAGGTTCGAATCTCGGTCGGGTGAACTGGGGGTGGTTTTCCCTAAATGGTTTTCCCCTCTCTTTACACGCAAATGCGGGTTCACTTCCTCTCAATTCAACCTTATTAATTCCTAATCCATTAGCGTAATTAGTACTTAAGCGTATAAACCGAACGGATAGTAAGACGCGGTGCTAAATAATATTGCTAATGGTTTTAAGGATGTGGAAGGCTATATTTATAAGATGTGTACCCACATTTGCATGGAAGGAGAGTGGAAAACAATTTTGGAAAAATCACCCTTAGTAAACCCGACCGAGATTCGATCCTCGACCTCTTCCGTCATCGGAAGTCTAGTATACCGTGAGAGTAGCGTCTTAGACCCTACTGCCACCGATGCAGGTTATTTGCCATGTTGCTACGTTATGCAGTTGTGTTTTTTTTTTCCTTATGCGCTTTTGATACAAGGTTTAGGTTTGCTTTTGATCCATATATTCGTACGCTTTTGAAATGAGGTTTCTCTTGTGCGCTTTCGATCCTCTCCGGAGCTATTAATGTGTCCAATGTACTTAGAGTGCTTGTAACTAACTATTGGGAACAACTGTCAACAATGACATCCTCACGAGCCCCGTCAAATGCCACATGACCTGGAACATGAATACCTAGCAGTTAATCTGGTATCGTTCACAACAGTCAAAAGAGAGTCCACAACTTTGCAAATGGACTTGTGTACACACTGTCGCAAAATAGTACAATAAACTTCATGATTCGTAGAAATGAATGTTCTGCAGAACCACTTTAGGGGTCAGTCTATGCTTGGTTCCCATTGTAAGCCTATTTGTAAGCTGTATAACTTTATTCCTTCTGTATTTAGCAGTGTTGTTTAGCAATCACTATACCTAATACCGTACAGAGAATTATTAATTAAAACTTATTTTGGTTGGGTAGGGATTTTATAAAGATGAGATGGCCTAATTGATGCTTTTCGAGCCTATTTTTAATATAGCCTAATATAGGACAGGCAAATTTAAATAAGTAAATAAAAAAAATTGGTAGAAAACATTTATTAAATGCATTTATAGAAATCGATTAAGTGGTCATATATAAAGATAATAGAAGCTAAAAAGCTTGCTATACGATGGCATGTGGCCAACAAGAAGTCATTTAAAATAAATATATATTTATTTAAAATTTGTAATTACTGCTTGTTGGCCATATGCCATCTAAAACAAGTTTTTTTAACACTTTAATTCTGTTTTGACACATATGTGTCTACGCAATTCATATCTACAAATTCATTATCAATTCGTTCTTAACTAAAATTATTTTTCAATTTCTTTTTTTAATGTTGGCTTAGTCTCTAAACATTTTTTATAACGTTTGTACTCCAAGATCCCAGTCGTTTGTCATAGAGAAAGCGTGTCAAACTCATTTTATTAAAAGGCCCAAAGTGATAATTTAAAATATTGAGGAAGAAGCATTTCATAAAATTCAATACTGTCACCAACTGGTTTTCCACTCTCCCTCCATAAAAAATGCGGGTATATTTCATTTAAATTCTACCTTATTCATTAATAATACGTTATAGTAGCTGGATGCGTATAATTCAGACAGGTAGTAAGACACCGAGATAAAAACAGAAGCAATCTTACTTTGCATGGGTCCACTATGGTGTTTAAAGGGCATAATGTAATCCGTCAAGATAAGACTGATTCGTTTCAGGATAAACGGAGTGTACGTAGCCTTCCCTGGACCGATGTCCCAATTTGACGGGAAGGAAACATGAGGGTGGGATGGTGACAATGATAAACTAGCAAGAGGTTCATGGATGGGAAAATTAGCCTACAAACAATACATTTACAAGTTAATGTTTGGGTTTTGATTTATTAACAAGCTTTGATGACAACATGGTGGCTATTAATGATTCATCCAAATTTAAATAGCAAAACAAAACATCGATATCAAAGTGATATAGATTCTTCCCTACCAAGAATATAATCCGGGACAATTAGATCAGGAGGTCGACACACCAACAAACACACACACACAAGTGAAAGACGACGCGTTTATGTTAAATCAGAGGCTAATGTAGTATCTTATAACTATTTTCCAAAAGACAGCTATTAACTTTTAAAAATTAAATTATGCTTTGGTGGCCCCACGATCTAACTAAGGGGTCAATCACGCAAGAGACTAGACTGTCAATGACAAGGAGATCACGGTTCAAATCCCAGTCTGGTATACTAAGTACCCCCCTCCCTATAAATTGTTTTCCACTTTCCCTCCACGCAAATACGGGTATACTTCCTCTAAATTTAACCTTTCAACATTCCTCAGCCCTAACTCATTAGTGTAATTAGTACATTCGTGTATACACTAAACAAGTAGTAAAACAAGATATTAAAATATTTTTATAGTGCTTAGAACACGAACGGGTCTAGTGAATGAACAGTCCAAACAGATTAAAACTTGACCCAGCTGGAGTTCGAACCGAGGTCTCTCAGAGGTTTTAGGTCCAGCCCACCCATGTAGCGGAACACCTCAACGATCGGTGGGGTGGAAGGGGACGCGAAAAAAGGCCAGTGTTTTTGCAGTTTTTATGTCAAAACATTTTTTTCGCCAAAATAAATCAACTATTGCTTCAATACAAACATAGAGTTTAATTTTCTTCACATGGTGATATCAACAGTTCCTGAATATTCATCATGAGCATAGCTGCATTTGATGAGAAACTTTTTAAATGAAAAGAAAAAGTTTGACATTAAATCTCAGGACACCCTTGACAGATATTCAAGAGCTGTTGAGGTTATCACGTGAAGAAAATTAAACTACAGTGGAGCGTCGTTAATCCGGATCGACCGGGACCGGGACCCATCCGGATTACTGAATTGTCCGGATTTTCAAATGTGCTTTCAATAACTGTATACATACGTAATGTATTGACTAGAGGATACATGACGCTCGGGAGTCTATTGTATTGCAAAATAGAGGCTGAAGGGTTCGAAAAATACAGTACACAAAATATTTGAATAAAGTATATTGAATAAAACATGTACATTATGTAATTTAGATTAGTAACTCTACAATACTTTTAGAAAAAAAAAAAGAATCTACAGTAATTAATGGAAACTTACTGGGTAAGGACTCTTAATTGTTTTTTGTACAAGACTTGACCTGCTCTCAACGCCGATCCGGATTTGCGACGCTCCGGATTTCCGACGCTCTACTGTATATGTTTGTACTTGAGTAATATTTATTTATTTGGACCAAAAAATTGTTTTTCCATAAAAAAATGCAAAAACACTGGCTTTTTCTCACATCCCCCATAATCCCACCTTAACTCTGAAAAAAGGCTCACCAATATTGAAATATGTCTGATATAAAAACACACTACATAGCAAATATAAGTCTTCCGATAAATGAAAATAACGACTTGAGAAACCATTCATTGATTTAAAACGCGTCACTCCTTGTTGCTATTAATAAACCAACGCGTCACTACGAATATAATGAATAAAACAAAATAAATCGATAAATGTGGTAGCTTCCCAAAATAGTACGATCTAATAGTAAAACTGGCTATCAGCGACTAAAAACTATATCACCTTTATCGATTATTTTCTAGTGCGCTTAACATCAAAGATATTAACGTCTTAATTTAAGGGGAAAGGATGAGGACATCAATAGTAAATTTAATTTGATAAAAAAATAATTTAATAAGGATTTAAAAAAATGGCTAAGCACAATTCTATAGTATTCTACAGTTTATTAAATGAAGTTGAGATATTTATCTCCCTAGTATTTAAAATAATAGACTATAGAGATGTATAAAGAGTTTATTAGAAAACTGTATTTTCTGTATTTTCTTTGAAATGAAGTTTTTTTTGTGGTTTCCCAAATTGCCAGCAAGCCAATTCGGGTGCATTTCTTATCAAATTATGTATTTTATACACCTTAACCCATTTGTGTATATATTCGGCTAACCCGATCACGCGCAGTGAGACGCAAAGCACGGGGGGGGGAGGGGGGGGGTATATTAAAATATTAACTTTAAGGTGGGAGTGTAGTGCACGCAAGAAAAGTTAAGTGTTTTTGCAGTTTTTTAGTAGCAAACCTTTTTTTAACCAAAATAAATCATATATTTCTCCTGTGGAAACATAAGAGTTTAATTTTATTCACATGTTGATATCAACAGTTATTAAATATCTGTCATGAGCATAGCGGCGTTAGATGACAAACTTTTTAAATAAAGAGAAAAAGTTGTCATTAAATTCCAAGTCAGATATTCAAGAACTGTTGATGCCACCATGTGAAGAGAATTTTACTCGATGATGATTTATTTTTGACCAACATAAGTTTTGATATAAAAACTGCAAAAACGCTGACCTTTTCTCGCGTTACCTACATCCCCATCTTAAGACACAGGCCTTACGAATCAAATATGCTGACCTTGCGTAGAACACAGTCGGCCGTAAACCGAAGGAATCCTACTAGTGAATTCCCCCCACTTGTAAAACAATATAAAAGTCATGGTTTTGGTGCAATACTACACTACTTGCACGTTCGATAGAGTTCAAAATAAACTTGAAAAAAAAAAAGCTATACAGGGCGGACCAAAGTCCAAATTTTCAGTACTAAAACCAATATAGAAAGT
>CABFWB010000701.1:170246-199222 GCA_902151455.1 Timema bartmani | reverse complement strand
TTTTTTTTTTTTTTTTTTGTCATAGCCCCCCTGTTAAACATTATTCTGAGAGTCTTTCACTTCTGATAAGCGGTAGGAGGCGGCGTGGGAGAGGAGTTGAGGCGATTGGGGTTGGAAGGACTTTAGGGCGTGAATATTGGGCTATGACCGAAAATAGAGTTTTACGACATCACGCCTGCAGCCACCGATAATAAAAGTGAAACTAAAGTAGGTTACGTGAAAGAGCCTCGTCCTACGTCGTCAACGATCGAGTATTTGTACCTACCTCCAACCCCTCTCCTCACTTCGACCAGGAAATACCAAGAGCTAAACAAGAGTAGTTCACACAATGACGACAAAATACGGGAAGAAACAAACCTGAAGATACTCAGACAAAGAGATGTTAAAAGCAGATAATATGACTTTTCATATGAATACGTGAAGTTGGATCTAGCTACTTTTCGAGCTGCCATATAGGTTTCTTCCTATGAAAAAAACCTTGTACATTTCAACATAAAAATTTCAAATAAAAAAGTAAACTACCCTAAAATGAGTTTTTTCGAAAAAAAAACCCATACAATGTTATTTATGGTGTAAAATACTCCCCAGATATGCATTTTGAATAAAATCGTGAAGTCAATTATCAAAAACTAACTAACATTAAATAACCCTATATGAATATTTTCTAGAAAAATAAATATACATCATTAAGTATTATGTAAAACCCTCCCCAAAACACCCTACTTTAAACAAAAAAATAAAATTATTAGATTTTTTAGTTAAATTTTCAAAAATCAATCATTATTAAACAAACCTTTAATTTAAAGATAGGATCCAAATCACGATTTGACCTCTTAATATCAAGTTCGAGCTAAATCCATAACAAGGTTCCAGTTGTAGCCCAGGCTACAGACATACAGAGAGACAGGTCATAAGACCCACTTTTTTTAATTCGGGGATACATAAAACGTGAAAATATAAAATAATTTCTACAAAAAGTTCACTATAACAATACATTTTGTAAATTAAAAAGTAAAAATAGGTGAACTAAAAGCGCAAAATGATTCACCTGAATTCGGCACGCGGTCAAAGGGGTTAGTCTCATCTTTTCTGGTTTTTAAATTTGCTGCAAGGCTGAGGATTAGAATTCCATAAGGGTGTTCAGAGGTGTTTCTTCCCCCCCCCCTAAATAATTTCCCATACTCCCTTCACGTAGCTGTGGGAATACTTACTTTAAAAATTCAACCTTTCTAATCTCCACCCAAACAATGTATGTGTGCGGATATCCCGGACGGGTAGTAAGATCCGAATCACGGGAAAAATAAATTAGATATCCGGCCATTTCCGTGAGCGAGAAGTTAGAAAGGACTACTTAAGTAGGATTTTGATGGGAACAAAAAAAAAACTTTTATTGTTTGAGATAAGCAATAACATTTTCCTTCATTAGTAGTTTAGTTTTATAGATAGGGATTATTCTATTACCTTTTAAAATGTGGCTGTTTCAGATCACATGACTTGACGTACAAACATATGAAAATTGTTTTAGTAACTTTAATAACTATTAAAAAAAAGTTCCTTCTCATCTAAATCGCACAATAAAAAGGTCGTCTTCTAAAAGAGATGTTAGAATTCCCGACGTCAAGGTTGGATATTTAGTAAGTGTTGCTGTCCTAAGATGGCGCGGTTTTTGGGGAGTGTTCTGATACAGCTAGCTCTTTGCTAAGTACACAAATAATAAAACCAGTGCCATATTTATATTTTCTAGGAAAATTTCATTTATTTAAAATTGAGGAATAATGAATTGTTGACATTTCCCATACTTTAATGACGCCCCATCAATATCTCTCGCACCCACCTCGGTGGAGTAATTAGCTAACGCGCTGGTATCGTGTTGAGCAAGACTGCCGAGGACGGGGATATCGAAGTTTGAATCTCACTAGGGTGAACTAGGGGTGGTTTTTCCTAAATGGTTTTCCACTCTCCCTCCACGTAAATGAAAGTTCACATCCTCTAAATTCAACCGTCCCTATTCCTAACCCATTAGTGTAATTAGTACTTAAGCGTATAATACGAACGGGTAGTAAGACGCAGTGCTTAGTAATAATAATAATAATATCTCTCGCCCACTCCTCCTCCTCTACCACCACTTATCTTTCTTTATTGGAAACCGCCAGTTCACAATTAGACATAACTTAATTTACCGGGTATTTTATTATACGTTTATCGTTTATTTATTATTGCTTCAAACCAACCTTACTGCGAGGTGTGGGACTAATTTTAGTAAAAAAAATTATGTCTGAAGCATGTCAAAAGGTAGTAAAAAAAAGGGGGGGGGAGGTAACGGGAGTTAAATAAATAAACCTTAGTATCAATTTATTTATAATCGAGTTCATTTATATAAATTTCCTCCCGCTACGAGTGGGACACAACTTCTGAAATAAAAGCGTCGTTGTTTTTATTTTTACAAAGGGTCGCATAAAATACAATGGGTTAGTAGTATTGGTAGTGTTCCGCAAACAGTGAGCGGCGACACACTGGTGTATAGCGGCGGCGAATTAGGTCTGCCGTGCTGCCACACAGTTCCAGCGCGCCACGCATCGCTGTTCAGTGTTCAAAAAGAACAAATGGAGTTTGTATGAACGGCAGCTGTACGTCGTCAAAGTGTCTTACTCTTACTTACCGTATTTTAAATACATAATAAAGAATCAAAAGCTTTCGCACAAAGTTAGAGTTGTGGTTTACCCAAATTACTAATGGTATGAACGAAATGATTCGTACCCACTTCAGTGGCCACATGGTCCAAGACACTACTCTAGAAGTAGACTATACTGCCGATGACGGGGAGATCAAAGTTCTAATCTCGGTCAGGTGTACTGAACGTGTTTTTTTTTCCAAAATGGTGTTCCATTCTCCCTCTACGGAAATGCGGGCACACTTCCTCTAAATGTAACCTTTCCAATCCCTAAAACCACTAGCGTAGTTAGTACACAAGCGTATAACACGAACAGCTAGTAATACGCAGTGCTAAAAAAAAATAAGTTTCGTGATAAGTTGTAAAGAAGCGGATATAGAAAAAAACTTCAACCTTTAACCTTGAAACATATGAAGTTACTTCAGGAAAAAAAATTAGTCTATGCTTTCCTAATTCTGATTTACCGTACAACCGTTGGACTGGGCGCGTAATATATTTTCTGTTGCCGCGGTACATACCCAGGACAAAAGAAAAAAAAAATCATTTTTATTTGAGTTAGCCCTATTTAACGTGATCTTTCTGAACCGACTGTTTACACCAGCACGCGACTTGTACACTAACTTAAATCTAGAACAGACACAACATCCAGTCCCTGGTCGTTAATTCATTACTATTAAAGGGTAAACCATTTCCCCAATGATGAATTTTCCGGCCATGCCGGGGATCGAAGCCGGGACCCTTAGCTCAGTAGACAACCCACACGATACCAACTGAGCTTAAGTGTCGGACTCAGAACAAAACAGTGCTCCGCAAAAAATATATTAGGCTTGTTAAGTGTACAGTAAACTTAAAAATTTTGCGGAACACTAAAAGAATTCAGGTGAAAGTGGCTATATTTCCTTTCTTTAGAAAAAACTTATTCTGTATCTTTATATCATAAGTAGAGACAGTGGAATAACGCGATAAGTGTTTTTACGAACTTTTACTTAGCACATTGAAACAATTTAAAGTTCAATGTAGGAATTTGGAATAGGCTATATGGGTCTTTACATACGCGAATTTAAACAAAATAGAACATTTCCACGACATTTACTATTTGGCCTTTGATTTGTGAATAGTTATAACCTTATTTATTTTCCAATTTATTAATGATTTTTTTATTACCGCGTCTTACTACCTATTGAGGTTATACGCATATTAAGAATTAACTATGTCAATAGTATACATATTTTTAGGCCTCCTTAGTAGAAGATGTAGTTGTACGTTGAATTTCCCCAAACAAGTCAGAAAAAATAGTGTTAACTGTGTTATCTCAAGTTTCTTCCTAAACGTAATATCCTATTGCAAAACAAAGTTTCCAGTCCAGGAAATTAATTTCCCCCATTGGTAAAAGAGGTAAAACATGTGTTTGAATTGGTTATTACGAAGGTCATATTGTGACCAAAGGCAAATATCTAAAGTTTCAGAATAATCATTTTAGACATAATCTGTTCTATTTATACTTTTTATGTGTGTGAATGGACATTTGGAGCACCTTTTAAAGAATACATGCATTTTTTTTTTAATTTTTTTTTGCTGTTAGCAACAAAAGCCTTTTACTCTATATCAAAAGTGACAGTGAAACTTAAATCTAGTAACTTTTCCAGCTGTCAGGTGCAATGTCCATTGGTTAGAGAATTGGGGTGTTAGTACTCAAGTTTTAGTTAATTTGTTATCATTTTTATAAGAAAAAATATTTTACCGACTTTTTAAACCGAAACACGACTTTTTGTCTAACGAAATTCTATCTTTTTTTTTTTTTTTACTAAAACCCACTTCAGTGACAGAATGGTCTAAAGGCATCACTCTCGTGTTGGACTTGGCCTGCTGAAGATGGGGATATCGGGGTTCAAATTCCGGTCGGGTCTACTGAAAGTGATCCTAAGTGGTTTGCAACTCTCATTACTCGTAAATATGGGTAGATTACCTCTAAAATGCTTCCTTACTCCCCCCTACCTCATTATAGCCTAGTAAATTCATCATATGTGTGTATAACCTGAACAGGTAGTAAGACGCGGCGATAAAACAAAAGTTACATTAAAAATTACCAACTACAAATCAGGGTTTCTAATTATAAGTCGACAATAGCAGGATGCTGCCACTAAAGTTCAGATTACTAATAAAAAGCACGAGAGTGTCAGTAGGAATGTAACACTTTTTGAAAGTGGATCAAGCGGAGGCTGCGCGCTGGACCAGCCGGTTGGTGAGGAGAGCACAGGGGGGGAGGGAGGTACTGTACCCCCTGATCAATACACACACAAGTACCGTGTCACTGCACGGCGCGAGGTAACGTGGACACCGGTCAATCAGTGGCGCCCAACGTTGTACAGCACAACTTTCATAGCAAGGGCCCTTTAGAAAAACACAACTGATTTTTTTTTATTTGCGAACCGTTCGGGTTATACGCATGCGTAACAATTACTTTGATGTGTTAGGGATGAGGATGGTTAAATTTAGAGGAAGTGTAGACGCATTTACGTGGATGTATAGTGGAAAACCATTTAATAAAAAAACCACCCTCATTCACACCGACCGGGATCGAGCCCCGATCTCTCAGTCATCGGAAGTCTATAGTCTATTGCGAGAGCGACGCCTTAGATCAGGGGTCACCAAACAACGGCACGTAGAATGGGTTTGCCTGGACCCCAAACGCTTTAGAAAAAAAAAAAAAAATCGTAAATGAAAAATTAAATAAAAAATTCAAAGATGAATACTGAAATGATGGTGATCCTGTATGAAGTATACAAAACCCCTACCTATATAAATACAACAATGTGTTCCAATGTTTCTCAACTAAAAAAACTATTATATTTATTAACTAATTGTAATCTAAATTTACGCTTCTTCATCAGTCCTGTAAGGAAAAACACCCTACATCTATTCTTGTTTAGTAATGGACATAAGCTCTGTGTGTGTATATATATATACATATATATACATATATATATAAACACATATATATAACAACACATATATATATATATACATATATATACATATATATATATATATAAACACATATATATATAAAAACACACATATATATATATATGTGGCCAGATGGTGTTAGGCAGTGGTCCCCAAACTTACTGAGCGGAAGGCCACATTCGGATATTGAAAGCGTTAGATACGCCAGAGATATATCATTAGTCTATATATGTTTAAATATATTTTAGTGTAAACTATCAGAAAATGCTACTTATAAACGACCACCTCTGTGGTCTAGTTGTCAGAGATCCTGGTTCGATCCCCGGCGCTTCCAAAATATTTCTGTGAAGCAATGGGTCTGGAACGGGGTCAACTTAACCTCGTTAGAACAAATGAGGAGCTTCTTGAATAAATAAGTAGCGACTACGGTCCAGAAAACTGAGATTAACGGCTGGAGGTTTCGTTGTTCTGACCACATGACTCCCTCTTTCACACTATCTTCGCCAACAGACGGCGACCACTCGGTCGGTATGGCTCGATTGCGGGCTGACGCCATGGAGATGCTAATAACCTTATACTATAGGCTATTATCTGCTTGAGAACATCTGGTATAGTAGGTTTCTGATAGGAAGGAACTTTAAAAAAAATACAAACACTTTTTTTGCAACCAACATTTATAACATTTTACTTTATTATTAGCATCAACCCATAAGTGTCGATAGCATCTATGAAAAGTGACAGTTGCATATCACATTATTTGACATATAAATATATAAAAAAAATATTTTAATAATGATTTTAAAAGGTTCCTTCTTATCTAAATTAGAATGTAGAATATGTAGGCGCTGAATTCAATTGGGAAAAAACCACCTTTGTACGCCCATCAGGGATTCAAACCCCGATCTCCATGTCAATGACAAACAATACGGGATGAGACTGAAATCTTTGACTACGTACTCACTGGATCGGGCGTTATATTTAACCGGGACATTGAGTCTCCCTTGATTTTATTACCAAATAAAATAGCTGACGACAACTTTGCTGTATTTGAAGAAATAACGAGTTATTTGTTAAATGAACAACCATTTATTTTAATTGTATGGTCTACATCAGTGGTTCTCAAATTAGGGTACGCGAGCAGCTCTCAAGGAAAAATTGGCAAAATCAAAAGAGAACAAAACGTGGCGGTGAAACAAACGCGGCGGGGAATTTTCAAGGTGGCTGAGGGAAAATTTTCTCTTTTCCCCTTTGATTGATTATTTGATATTTGTAATTTGGGGAAAATTTATCGTGGTGGTACTTTAGACATTTTGTCATGACCAAGGGGTACAATCTAAAAAATGTTTGAAAACCAATGGTCTACATTTAAAAATTTCTTAATTAATCTAAATAGTTTTAATTGATGCATTGCTTTTATTTTTAAATGAACATTGTAATTATTTGATCTCGTTACCTTTTATCAGGGCGATCCGAATGTAATCAAACCGATGGGTAAGGGCGAATAGCAAGGTAAAGTTGAAATTAAGTGTACCCGCATATGCTTGGAGAAATAATGGGGAAAACATGTAGAAAAAATTCCATCAAAACACCCGGCTATGGTTAGAGCTGCCAACCCTCCCCGTTAGCGGCAAGCGATCTTGACGTTTAGTATGCACACCCGCCGATACGGATTTATTTCCAGTCTCGTTTCAAATTAATTAATCGTTTTTACCTCTGTGCGTCTAAGTGGCCGTTTGGGTTATACGCATGCATTAATTAGGCTACCTAGTTTAATATGGATTAGGACAATAGAGTTTTGGAGGTAATGTACCTGTATTTGCGCGGAGAGCACGTGATAAATCAATTACGCAAACCATCCTCAATACACTTAACAAAGATTCGAACCTTGATTTTATCCATTAACGGAAATCGACCCAAACACGAGATCAACACTTCAGACCATGCTACCACAGATGCGGTTTTAAAATAATATTATTTTCGGACGCAAAACTATTATTTTTGTATGTATGAAAATTTACATTTTTGGTACAGCGGTCTGGAAACATGTCGACAGTTAATTAACTTACTTTTTCCATTTGATTTAATTAAAAGATACATTTACTACGGATTATAAATGGTACATCCACGTTGTAACCAACCTTTTAGTACATTTTGAACCTTGCAATGTCACGTCGTGGAGTTTTGTCAGGGTAAGCAGAACTTGTTAAAACTGAAACTGATTTTATGTTCTCATCATCCACTCACTCCCCATTAGACCGATCATACGGTAGGCTCTGCTCTACATACCCGAATTGGGAATGTATTTCTATTCTAATGAGTGATAAGAACAAATCACGGGTTCTGTTTCAAAACTAACTCTGCTTACCCTGGCAACACTCCACGTCACCGGAGTGGTTGAAATAAGGAGGACGAGACAAATCTGACTTTCCCAGCGTGTGGTTTGTAATGAGACAGTTTGGACATTATTTAGCTATTGTTTTTGATGTCCCGAGCGAAGCTTAGTCACAGGAAACACCCTGTATTCCCCTCTAACTTCCGCTACCGGTATGTATCACCTGCCACAATACGGCTGTGTTCGCGCGACTGATTCCGGTCTATAGATGAAATACATGTATCTGTCTGTGTGACGGGGATTACCGTGCGAGTCATCATCAACCACCGTTTACCAGCAGAGTTATAGTAGGATTCTGATAGGAAACACTTTTTTTTTGTTTCCAACGATGATAACATTTTGCTACATTATCAACGTTATTTTGTAGGTCACTAACAGAAGTACCGGGCGTTGATATTCTGGGCAATGCTTTTCTTTGCTTCAAACATACATAAAAAAAATCTTCATTGTGTTTCTTCCAAAACAGTTTTTAATTCATTAAAAAAAATCTAATCAAAAATTTAAAATTCCAGCTTCAAGGTGCAAATGTTTGTGCACAGGGGCTACTACTGATTTTAAAATTTCAGACCTCTGCGTGAAGTAGATATCACGCAATGCTCATAATCGATAAACTCTTGATTTTATTATTATAGATATATATATATTACAGAGCATATGAATACTTCATATCAATTTGTGAACGTAGATATAGGTAGTAGCTTTTATAGTTGTAATATAATGTTATCTGCTCGAAAATCGGACTTTTAAGTATGCTTATTATTATTATTTTTTGTAAGCTCGACAACAAAATGACTGACATTAGTTTTATCACAACAAAATTTCCTACGTTTTGTAAAAGGTAGTCTTATTTTACCAGACAACTTAAAGTGAAGTGTAGAGGAGTGAAATTTCATCTGTCATAGAAATGACTAGCGCGATGTAATCGGTATTTAAAACAATGATTTGACCTTGATGGGAAAATTTATGCTGTCAATCCGCAACGCACTGCTTCATGGTGAGGGGGGATATGGCATTCTGTTTATGTCATCGTGTTTAGTTCAGTTCGATTTTTCTTGGATAGAAGGGCCTTACTTTATCAACCTCGTAGTTAAATGGTAGTCCTGACCAAAGTTATAAGTCATTTTTAGCACAACCCGTTTGGGTTATATGTTAATGTGTTTATAATGAAAGTTATGTTTAGAGGAAGTGTACCCACATTTGCGTAGAGTAAGAAACCATTTAGAAAAACCACTAAGCACACCCAAACGAGATTCGAACCCCGATTTCCCCGTTATCGGCAGTATAGTCTATTGCGAGAGTGAAGCCTTAGATCATTCGACCACCAAAGTAGGTTTATTAACGAATTAATCTAAGGAATAGAGACCGTTGTTTTAAGAATTGTTAACACCTGGGCATTAAAAAATTGAGATTGTTCAGAGAGTTTACAGAAGAAGTTAACTGTCAGTTTGTATAGCAACTTCTTCACATCAATATTCGTCGGTTAGATAAAAGCAAAAAGCCGTATGCAAGAAGGAGAACGAGTAAAAGTGAAGGTTGAGTGAGAAGTAAGTGGCGATGGTTTCCAATCTAATAGGGTACGATCTTGAAGGTGGCCTGGTAGCAAGCAGATCAACACCACTCCACTTCTTATTCACCCTTCACTTTTACTCACAGCCTTCTTTGGCTATTCAAAGAACTACTTCCTCAAATAAAATAGTATCTAAAAGAAATGGATATGATCTTCTACCCAAAACTGGAGGATCAGTTAAAGATAATATATTTTGCGTTTCGTCTTGATACCACGGTTGAATGGAGTAAATTTGAAACTGAAAATCATAGTGTCACTACCCCGCTCCACCCCGTGGATTAAATTGTCAGGATTGGCTTAGTAGATTGGGGCTAGTAGTGATAAATAATGGTTGGGTTCACATATGGTCAATTATTGAAAATAATTGCCCCTGTGGTGTAGTGGTCAGTGTATCTGGCTACGAACTTAGGAATACAGGGTTCAAATCCCAGCTGATACCTTGGGTATTTTTCCCGAAAGGGGAATTACCCCAACGGTCAACAGAGTTTGGTTAATTAGGCTTAAGTTGGGTTTAAGTGTTTCGCCTGATTGCATATTCTCATAATCACTATCTGATTTCATCGGAACATGGAAAGAG
The DNA here is from genome assembly GCA_902151455.1 of Timema bartmani. Taxonomy (NCBI): domain Eukaryota; kingdom Metazoa; phylum Arthropoda; class Insecta; order Phasmatodea; family Timematidae; genus Timema; species Timema bartmani. The sequence goes on along the minus strand of CABFWB010000701.1, from coordinate 189,048 downwards.
CCTCCTCAGAAAGGATGTAAAATCAGTACATTCAGGCGTCCCCTGGGCAACTGTGCATTAGTACTGGCTAATCTTTCCACAAACTGGGCTATGAATTATGTAGCCCATAGGGGCAAAATTGTTATTCATAGGAAATAAGCTTGATATTAATTATAAAGCAGGCCTACAGAGTGTGATGTAAGTTGACAAGTTCAGTTTTAGAAATATTTACGAAGGGTCACTGTCAGCGTACTACCAGTTTCAACCGTCAGGCTGACCTAGCTTTAAATGTTCCATCTATAATACTCGCGATAGTTCACACCGACTAGATCTCGACTAGAAAGTTACAAGTCTGAGTACTACTTGGAAAGCCTGTCCTTCCATCTACACCTAGGATATTCTTTCAAATTAGCCATAGGTCAGGCAGTGGCAGGCCACAAAGGACTAAAACACGGACTCCTTACTCTGACTCTCCTGTCTTCCTTTTCTATTATGGACAAAAATTGGTTCTATTCTGATAATAAACAGGGGAAAATTCGTCCAAATTGCGAACAAAACCAAAATGTTATGGCCACCTAAATATCCAATGTCCAAGTTACGAAAAAGTAAAAGAGCAACTCGCGGGAATCCCTAATTGAGGGTGATGACACGGGTGGAAGGGGTTACTGGCAGCACCCACCGGCCACCGGCGCTTTCCTCCTGCTTACCCTAACTTGACAAACTAACCTAGCCTAACCTATAAATACTCGTGTATGTAATTTAGTTAAATTAAGATTGGTGAATTTTAAAGAACGTACGACTGCTAGGCTCCCGTGGGCCGCCCCTATTATCAAATTAGGGGTGGGATGGCATAGCAGCATGGCGTGTCCGCAATCTGGACTTCTCGCCAAATATCAAAAATCTCATGTTCGCAATAAGGACTGTTGGGAATCAAGAGGCCACCTAAAAATTGGGGTATTTATGTGCTTAAATAGGCTCACCCCCTCTTTGATTTCGTTATTTACTAATAGTAATAGTTCTTAGTATAAGTGTGCACAATACAATATGATAACAATAATAAATTATTGTTTTCATGCAAGACTGTTGAAGTAACTAGCGTAGGTTGTAAACAATTTACGTCCTTTAAAAGGGTGTTTAATGATTTAACTACAACAACTTCGAGCCTGAAAAAACCCTCAAAATCATCGATAATCTGAGAGCCGAGTTTTCTTGAAGATTCGCGAAGTTTAAAAAATTAGAAGCAATTGCATGATTATTTTTAACTAATTTTCTACTAGTGATGTTGAAGATAAATCTCAGGAAGTCCATTCTGTCTCTAATCATCTCTATTCTGCTACATTGGAAATAAAAATCATCGCAAATCACAATCTCAAATAATGCTCAACTGGAAACACACTGCCTTTGGCGACTAGCCAGACTTCAGAAGTATCCGCGTTTCTTATGTTTCATAATAGGGCCTATTTCTATTGAATATTCAATAGGTAGTTTAATTAGAGCATACACATTTTATTTATTTTATATTTTCTTTTTAGATAGGAGGGGAAATAAGTATTGAGGAAAGAATGAATTTAAAGAATAAATATAAACGGTTTAAGTTAAACGGGAAAAAAATTCAAAATTAAAGTATATAAACAATGGGTGATCGCGAGATCTTTGATAGGTTTTTAAGTCGATTGTGGCCTAAAGATGTTGCCGACTCCTACAGTAACAGTGATTGCATCACGCTTATGCTGGGGTGTTCTACCTTTCTTTAGATACAATTAAACTTTCAACGCTGATGTTGTCGATATAGCCAGATTGTCTTTGTCCTTGCTTCATACCACCTGTCTTAGCAGATGTGTGAGGACGGGGTAGGGGAGGTTTAATAGCTCGCCAAGGACAACATACGAGACGTTCTCTCATAGGTTGTGTCTGGGTGTAATAAATTAATCAATACATTCTGGGTGAAATTGGGCATTTGTCCCTTAATCAGGTGGCAAAGCACACCAAATATTTATTATAAACAAACTCAATACTAACCTGGCAATCAACCATACATTAAGCCTGATCAAGAGTGGCTCTAAAAGGTTTTTAAGAGACCAAATACCATTTACAATTAACCTATATTAAAAAGTAATAGTATGCTATCATTGTTGCCAGCCAAAAAATGTTTGCATTTTCTAAAAGGTACTTCCTACCAAAATTTTTCTATATCAGAAATTGTTTGCAAGAACATAAATTTTGCTTACTATTAAATGACAGATCAAACAGGTGTGTCACACTAGACCTTTATACCTTCAGCTTTAAGGCGATTGGCCCTTTTCATTTGGCGTGGAAATGCAGAGCCATGGTAACAAACAGTTATCTTCAAGTATTTTTATTGTTTGACATTTTCTTTTCGGAAACGGTTTGTTCAAGAATAGAAGAATGTTGATTTTGATTGAGCTATACGTTTTATATATACACCTCTTCTATAATTTTAACAGTAATCACATATCGATAAAATTGACATTTTCAATAGAAAACCGCCGGCTTCATAACAAAAGATAAGAAAATATGATAATTTATAAAAATATATACATTATCTTGGAAGGGGCGTTGAAAATATTACTATAAAAATTTCACTCGTTCTCGAGAAAAATGATATTTTCAAACGTATAATTTTTCCGTAAGACTTGCCTGGTGGCTAGCGCCGTCTACGGTTACCGTGATACATCTGTTCTTGTTGGCGCGGAAGGACACTTTGATCGGTTGTGAAGCCACACCATGCCTTTCACCCCATCATCCCACAAAATAGGATTTAGACTTGCACTCAACAGGGCCAAGGGCAAGTGAATTTTTAAAAATGTAAAAAAAGCATAGCAATTACTAGGTCTTGCATTTTTTTTATCAATAGCCTATATTAATTTTGTTGTAGTATGGGTGGCTAGTAATGATATTAAGGTGGGCATTTCTTCCCACTTTTTAATCATACTAAAACGTTGTATGTATGTATGTATGTATGTTATGTATGTATGTATGTATGTATGTATGTATGTATGTATGTATGGGCCAATAATCTTCCCACTTAAATTCCAAGAGTTGCTTGTGGCTATAAGTTTGTAACTTGAAAATCTTCTTCTAACTCCAAATAGAGATACTGTCAGGCTCCTAGTATGTCATTGTATTTAAGTGATGTGTGTATTAGGTACCTATTAGAACAGTTTGTACATGATTAAATCTCCAAGATGCCAGTTGGCCTTTTCCCCATATTTAAAAAATTAAATAAAGAGAAATGGCCATTTTTGTATATTTAAAATAAAAAATAGAAAAGGCCAAATATGTTCTTTTCCAATATTTTTTTCCCTCCCACAACTTTTGAAGTGATCAAACAAAAAAATTGCAAAGTAAAAAAATTTCGAGTAGATTTTCTTTTCTTTGGAAAGTGGTAGCTGAGTAAAATTAAATGTTTAGTGAATATTACCAAACTGAGGCAAAAAAAGTTGTCTTTCAAACTCAATAATATTAGCTTAAGAAATGATGTTATAAAATAATATTTTTTACAGACTTTAAAATATTCGAGCATGTTTTATTTTTAAACATTATATTCAAGTCGCAATTGGTTCATGAAGAGCAAAATTAAATCCAGCCAACTACTAAGCAAAATACAATAAAATCAGAGAAGAAGAATATGAAACAAAGCTATAATAATAATTAATAGATTAGCGATGTGAATAAAATATTTGTATTTTTTATTATTTAGGCTTTAACAAAGTTGACTGTGATTTTAGCCACTTAAAACATGAGAGAGAATTCGCTTAAGTGGTCAAATGGTTTAAACTCTAAGGTGTCACTCTCGCAATATACTAGAATGCTGATGACGGGGAGATAGTGGTTCGATCCCAGTCGGGTGTACTGAAGGTGTTTTTTTCTAAATTATTTCCCACCTTCTCCATGCAAATGAAGGTATACTTTTTCTAGATTCAACCTTCCTCATCCTTGATCCATTAGTGTAAACCTATATCTTGATTTTTTTAATATATGTATATTTGGAGCACCTTTAAGAAAATACAAACATATTCTTTTGAAGTCAACAGTGATACCATTAGGTTGCTTAACGTTATCTTTTCATGATGCAAAATTTATTCAATTTTAACTTAATATGATTGACTTTGTGCAAAACGATGCTTTTTTTTTNTTTTTTTTTTTTTTTTTGCATATGTGTTTCTCATGAACTAGGCCATTTTAGAGAAAATGGTTATATAGTTTACTTCCTCCGAGTTTCAGAAAATTGTTTTCTTTATAACAAAACATTACCAAAATACATATTAAGACACAATCAGCACACACCAAGAATTGGGACATACCAATATTAAGTTTTTTCCCACTAATTAGGCCTAATTAAGTAGATTGAACACTAAAATATTTCACTTTCATGCCATGTCATAGGCCTGTTAAAGTTATTCATTAAAAATATTGTGAATGGTGCTCACTGTGGGTAGGTTTCTTTCTTTTTTTTCTGTGTCAAATTATTAGAAATTATTAGAAATTATTAGAACTTATACATACAACATAAGTACATTTCCGATTATAACAAAATGAATCCCAACTGAGCTTAACCTGATCTCTCATACATATGTGTGAGTAAATAAAAGATTTGATTAACTTTTGTTTCTAAAGTATTTTTACTAGCAGGAATTGAAGGATCAAGATAGACTAATAAAATAAGACCGTTGGGCCGTGCTTCAAAATAGTGTTTTCGGGAATACAACGGTCCTCTGTGAATTAAGTGAGTTTTCTAATAATTTTTTTAATAATTCAGAATTTTTTCAAAATATTTGTTTTGTTTTGAAAATTTGATTATGTTGTTGTGTGTATATGTGCTAGAAAACATCAAACTTTTAATAACTTGACAAAGAAAACAAATGAAGAATCCCACACTGAAAAAGCACTATTCCCAAAATATTTCAAAAAACATTAATCAATACTGTTGTTTATATTAACAATATTACTTATCCCACATTATCCTAACCTTTTGTTTGTTGATGCATGAAAGGTTAGGTTTTGTTAGCTTGTAATTGTATTTATTAACATAACTTATTAACTGTTCCAAGGGCTAAGAACATTATTTGTCTTGACAACATCTTCGTCCTATTACATTCCTATTTGTCCATAAAGTTTATTACATTCCAAAAGTGTTTTACAGGATTACCATATTGACATGTAGGTCATTCCATGTCGAGTGATCCAATATTTTAACACTTTTAACCTCTTGGATTTTTTTTCAAATTTGGTTCATCTAATGTTCTCTCAGAGATAGTAAACAATGCAAATTTTCAGATTTTTATCTGCATTGGTTTTTAAGTTACGGCCCTCTGAAATCTAAAAAAAAAANNNATCTAAAAAAAAAAAAAATCACAAATGTTTTCTAACATGCAATTATAAAATAAATTATTACTCAGGCTGGAAATGAGATAGAAGGCTGGGTAAAAAAAATTGTAGCTTATTTTCTAAGCTTTCATATGATACATAACATCACTAGTTTTGAACATTCTTTCAGTTCAAGGTCATATTATATGAATCTTGACCTTGAATTTCTCAAAAACTTAATTTTTTAGAAATTTTGGAAAAATCCCACATGAACGTATGTATTTTAACATCATTTGTGGAAAGTTTCATCAAGTAATCACAGTGGGATAATGTGTTTGTCAATTTTCTAAAAAATTACCGGTAATGCAAAGGATAAACCATTAGTGTATTAGTAAGATTACCATTTTCATTCACACTAATTGTCAATTCCTTTGGATAATAATCACTCTTTTTTTTAGTTTAGAACAGTGATATTGTACTAGCATGTTAAAATCGATTAAATAAGCTAACTCGGGAGGGGGGTGAGATCGGTATCTTAGGAAAACAACAAAATATGACAGGTTAAGGGCCTGTTGGTATGGTTCCTGTATGACTAAGCAGACTGCAGTCATGTACAAGCAAGACACTGAGACAGCGCCAAGCAACAGGTCTGGGTATTTCATGTTGAAACCTGCATAGCTTGCTGCTTGTAAAGTGAGGATTCAACAGCTAGCATCAGTTGTTCCTCGACTCTCTTGAAGAGATTTGAAAAAAATCTACTATTTCAATGATGGTTCTGCTGCACATTTTAAAAACAGGAAAAACTTCTCAAACATGTGTCAGCATGAAAGTGAGTTTGGAATCAAGGCTGAATGGCATTTCTAATCAACAGCCCACGGTAAAGGAGTAGGTGATGAACTGGGGGAGACAATAAAAAGACTTGCAGCAAGGGCAGGTCTCCAACAACCTTATGAAGAGTAAATTATAACACCATCACAGCTGTTTACATGGAATCAGGCCAACAGTGACTCTATGGAGTCCTTTTTAATCAATAGTGAACAACACAAAGAAGAAAAGAAATTGCTTGATGAGCGATTTCTGGTTGCGAAACCAATACCAGGAACCCATAAGTTCCACAGTTTCCCCCCCTCTGTCAGATAAAGCGATACTGACAAAGGTATTTTCAAAGAGTGAGTAAGCATTCAAGTTTTCTTTATCAGGTGAAGGTTTGAAATAGACAATCACACTACCAGAAGCGAAAGGATATGTGACATGTGAGTACAACAATCAACGGTGGCTTGGTATAGTTTTGGCCAAGAATGAGACAAATGATATGGTGGAAGTGAAGGTCCTGCTCCATTCTTTACATACCCATAGGACTTTTGAAGATAAATTAGAAGTGCCTGCCAGCCAAATCCTGACCGTGGTGGAACCCAGATCATGTACTACCTTTGCAAGGAAGAGATGGGTGCAGCAATCACAGCTCTTCAAAATTAATCTTACAAGGGATTGTATAAGTTGTTAAAATGGAAGAAGGAATTGTGAAGAAATGTACAATTATGTATACATTTCAATAAATTAGCCTTCATTTTAAGAATCTATTTGTTATGTTTCTAAACTACTTACCTCACTGCCAGCCTACACCCCACAACCTCCACCTGTTAGCTTATTTAACCTATATTAACATGCTAGTATAATATCACTGTTCTGAACTAAAAAAAAGGAAAGGAAGGAATTGAAAATCATTGTGAATGAAAATGGCAATCTTACTTATAGGCCTACACTAATGATTTATCCTTTGCATTACCAGTAATTTTTTTAGAAAATTTACAAACACATGATCCATCAATGATGTTTAAATACTTAAGTTCATGTGTGATTTTTTCCAAATCTTTTAAAAATTAGGTTTTTGAGAAATTCAATTCATATTCAAACTATTCATTTCAATTCAATTCATTCAAACTAAAAAAAATGTCCAAAACTAGTGATGTTACATAGCATATGAAAGCTTATAAAATAAGCTACAAAATGTTTTCTTACCCAGCTTTCTATCTCATTTCTAGCCTGAGTAAGTTAATAATTTATTTTGTAATTACATGTCTGCAGAAAATTGCGAATTTTTGTTTTTTAGATTTCAGAGGGCTGTAACTTATAAACTACTGCAGATAAAAATCTGAGAGTTTGCATTTTTTACTACCTTTGAGGGTAGGGATTAGGTGAGCCAAATTTTAAAAACATCCAAGAGGGTAAGGTTTTTCATTGGTTCACTTGACTGATGTGTCAGAATTTGCTTAATTTCAATGCATTATTAAATGTTTAGAAAATGTTTAGACAATATTATAAAAAAAGCAGGTAATAACACATAGGCAAGAATTGGGTTTGCTACAAAAAACAAACTAAAATGTACCAGTACTTGTTAATTTATGAGATGTTTATAAGATTATATGGATGGACATTTACATGAGTTCTGAGGTTGAGGTATTCCAGGCAATGTTAAACAATATGGCACAATGTTACCCTGTGATGTAGAGGTAAGTACATTTTAAGAAGTAAACCTATAAACAATTGCCCGTAATCTAAGTTAAGGTTAGTCTAAATTTGTAATATTTTGATTGTGAATAATAATAATAATAATAATAATAATAAATAATGATACATTTTAGAGGTATCAGATAACAAAGTAAACCTATTTATAAAATTCAGTATAAGAGTACTATCCCCATGTTTATTTTTTACATGATGGTTCTTGTATCTAATAGGCTATTTTTCAATTAAACATAGTTGGTCTAAAAAGGTACAACTCTTATTAAGATTTTTATACTAATGCCCCTTAAAATATATTAATTTTTCTACTTTTTATTACAAATATATAAAATTATTTGGATATAAACACTATTAGATAGAAATTGAAAATTTGAATCAGGTCAAAAAAATTGTTACTCTTAAAACACATTTTAATACAAAACGAGGAATGCATAAAAAAAAACATTTCAAAAACTTAGGTCATCTTAGATACGGAAGAATATTCATTTTACAATATGAAGGGCTCCATATCTATTTAATCTATAGCCAAATAAAACTTTAAACCGGAAAAATAATTAAAGAGCCCTATCAAGTATAAACACTTACCTGGAACTCACATTCCACTATCTCCGTGTCTTCCAACAAGCGCACTGTACATTTATAACTAACATTGATGTCACTTTTGCTCCCAAACTTTAGCATCGTTGTATTCGTAGCACATGAGATTTACTAAAACACCCGCCACTTCACAGACTTGAAAGAGTTCACACACTCGATTCTTCAAAACACGTCCATTCTGCAACTGACACACCACGGCTTGAATGTCATTAAAAACATAATACAAGGAACGGAATAGCTGTGTTAAGGAACGTGGAACCTGAATGCGCTTTAGTTCAAAAAATAAACTCAATCTATCGCATTTAGCGATGACATCTTCTATAAAGCTTACCGCCCAAAAATTTGGAATAATTCACGTACGTAATGTTGCTTATTTACTTGAAATATTCCTCCTAAGTGGTTGTTGAGAAGATTCTACATCGATCTGTAAGAAACTTGGGAAATAGCTTCTCATCATAACATCTTGTTACAAGGAACATAGTGACTATGAGAAATTTTCGTTGAAACGTTTCTTCCAAAGTAAAACAAAAACTAATATTTTGCGTTTTATTCTGAATAAAATTATTATGTATATTGTTTTTAATTATTTATGTACTTTTCAAATACAATTTTTTTATTTTGTTTAACATTTAAGCATATAATTTTGATTAGTTTGAATAATGCTAGCCTTAAATTTTTCATACTACTGTGTATATCAATTAACAAAGAGTAGCGAACAGGCGGTATCAGATTCAAACATGGCAGCGGCGACGAGTGTTGTGGTTCTTGACAGAGGAAATAACACGACGTGCACGATAAACTTGCATGGTAAAATAATTTATTTCATTTATTTTTGTACCTTTGGACGTATTAAAAATTATTCTTTTCTAATACAACGTATAAATACACTTATATAAATTAAAATAATGTATTTAAACGAAGTCATGCCCATATCTTGAGACACCATACCCATGATTTAAGTTTGGAGTGATGCTCTGATTTTTTTTATGTTATGTCAAGTCTGGGTAAATGATTTGAGTGTGAAAAAAATTTATTTCTTTAATTTCAGGTGCTACAGTTGTTTCCTGGCGGGTTAACAATCAGGAGCAACTATTTGTAAGGTAAATTTTATAGTAAATAATTATATGTGAATGCGTAAAGGTTCTCACATTGGAATAGTTTGACGGATTAAGCAGTGTGTCCCTTTAGCCCGCAGCATAAGTTGAGTGTGTACAGCGCCTTAGCTTTTTTTTATGTGTGTCTGGTGTCTGGGAATGAGCTAGCCGCGTTCGTTGTAACATGCCAAAGGCTCATTTAGAGAGAAGAGAAAATTGTCATGAACTATTTTTAGGAGTTGATTATTTTATATAGGAGGCCTATATGTTTAAGAGAAAAAGCACGTTAAATCAAATGGGAGGTTCTTTGGATTTACACAAGTACATTGAGATAAAATAAATAGTCTATTTTTGTAATTAGTGTGTTTTGTTTCATTGTTCTATATGATCTAAAATATATAATTTAAAATAGATGATTTCTATACATGCACCAAATAATTATTTTCATTGTATTTTTATAAAGGATCCAACGTTTTAGTACCATAATTTTAAAATACCATTACAAATTATAATATATCATTTTCTGACTGAAGAAAATTTAAAATAATTTTAAACTCACCTAGGAGATTTGATAAATTAACATCTTGCTAAATGTTCTAAATTTTACTACCAAAATTTATTAAACAAGTTTCTATACATTTCACAAGTAGTAATCTAAAACAATTAATGTAATAACTTAATGAAAATTAAAATACATAGCTCCTGATTATGTATATTAATGTAAAAAAGAAAAATCTTATTTCTCAACACAATATTCAGTAAGTGTTCAGTAAATATAACAATTCCAAATTTGTTTCTAGTCTTTATTGCATTAGAAATGTATGATTCACTCGCCAAGGTCACAGAATATTGCTCAGACATGTAGCGCAGTCGATTTGAGAAATCTTGAAAACATCCATCTGCACGAACTGAACTAGATTGTAAAATTCCAAGCATTCTTCAAAACACTGTTTTTATTACTATACTGTCTAAACTCATTTTGAACATCTTTCAGTGAAATTACACCAAGTATTTTTGGGGAAAAGTGGTGTTATTTTTTTCAAAAAGCTATGATAATATAAGCTGAAAGCGATGTTATTATTTACATAGAAATGAGTCAAATTAGTATTCATTAAAAAAAACTAGGATAAAACTGTTGAAATTATTCATTCATATTGTGTATTTAACTATTTGCTAACATATTCGAAAAAAAATATAAATATTCTCAAAATATTTCATGCTTAGTAATATCAAACTCTATATTTCAATATAATTACCTTTGAGTCTTACAAATAAAAATATAAAAATAATTGATTATCAACTTAGGCTTAGACCAAACAATAATAACACTGAAACATGTCGTCATAGAAGACTAAACTAGTATCAAATAAGGAGAAGGGAATAAAAATTAAGAAAATATAATTTTTCTAAACATGACTGCCTGTAGCAAAGTCCATGTATAATAATGTCCTTGCTTGGACCAAGCGTGAACTCTTTTAAAGGCTGTAAATAAAGAATAGATCTATCGAAATTTAGGTATCGTAATGTGTAAAAGTAGAAATAGTGATTTCTAATGCTAACCTTAGATAAAAAAAAAAGCTTAAATATCCTGAAAACACTATTTTTTCCTGCGATCCATTCTATAGCTATAAAATAAGTAAAAACTGATACGATTCGTATAAACGGCAGCCCACCAGTGTTACTGCGCCGAAAATTATATTGCATAGGCTTAATGTGGTATTTGCCAAACTACAAATAAACTGTGTTTATTTAGAAAAAAAAGCTTAATTTTGTGTTATTCGTGTGAAAACAGTAGAATTCTTGTAAAAATTTGTTTTATCGCAAATGTGAATTTTGCATGTCCCTAAACATAACACAACTGGGAACTTCCAATGTAATATATTGGAATGGTTTTGTAGGTTTTTAAGCATGCACAGTAAATAATGTTTATTTTTATAAGTTATCCCGGTCTAACATAACTTGCCTTTCTAAATTTCCATGGATCAATAAATAAAAAATTATATTGTCGAAAATTGTTATTGTGTTAGAATAAACTATTAAATATTTGTGAAAATAGAAATGGAACATGATGATATGTTACTGAATACAGATGGTATGCATGTGGTTAGGACAAGATATTTCAGAAAAACATTTTGTTACAGTGTGCAAAGTTAGAAAGTTTGGAATAGCTTATAATAATAGAGGTCACTTTTAGGGAAAACATAGGTGGGATTTATTTGAAAAAGGGTATATAGTAAAACTTTTAGAACATCGTACACCAATTAAATTCAAGCCCGTGTATTCTATTTCCGATATGTTTGGGAGCTCTTTAATATGTGTCATTCAAATAAAGCCTTATGTCATAGGGCCTATCTAAAACACTATATGCCTATTCATAATGCTAGACTAATAATTGCATCTAGTCTGATCATCATACAAAAAATATATATTAGAAAAGATATAAACTGAATGCTGAGTAGCCAACATTGTCATTTTTCAAGGCTACCTTTCAAAAATTGCAGGTTCAAAACATGTGGTTTGGCATATTAATTATTAACTTATACAGTACCTCACGAAAATAAATTTGTTAATTTTTTGAACAATGAGATTGATAGCATATTAAAAAATTATTGTACCTATTTGTTAGAGGAAGGTAATTAGTCCTTTTTCATCACGCTTAGTCTCATATCTCTGCAAATATGCTTAGAAAGTCATTGAAAATTTGCTAATTTTTACATTTTCACACATTTTTTTCTATTATTAAAACTCAAACTATGGGGTTGTTAAGGAAAAATAGCCCTGTTGGACTCTTTCATTTTTATTTTGGCTTGAACCACGTTTTGAAATAACTTATAATAGAATTCAATATTGCATTAGAACTGTATGTCTGCATGGCAATTTCTCACTTACCAAGGCGGCCTCCTAAGCTAAGTTGGATGGGAATAGGAGTTGTTTGTATTTTTGCAAGTTTTATAGCAAAAAACATTTTTTGTTTGAATAAATAAAATATTTTCTTCAGTAGGCATGAATGCATTTATTTTAATTCCCTACACATAGTAATCTCAACAGTTCTTTGTCATGGGCATTGCGAAGTTTGACCAAGACGTTTTCTTCTTATTTAAAAAGTTTTTTTTGTCAAATTCCACAATTACCATGACGAATATTTAAAAAAAACTGTTGAAATTACTCTATGTGTATAAAATAAAAACTAAATGTAAGTTATCTACTGAAGAAATATTTCATTCATTTTGTTTAAAAAAAAGTTGGTTATAAAAACTGAAAAATTACCGATCTTAACTCTTGTTCCCTTCCAACCCACCTTCAATTATGAAAGGGCCTACTAATAAGCAAGACAAAATTGTTGTTTTATTAACCACAATTTACATTAATCCCACTACAAACCTTTTTGAAATATTTCAATAAGTGTGCAACTCCCTGCATTACATGACGCTACTCTATAAAAATAGTTTTGAATAAGTAACATATTACAATATATAATTAAATAGATGTTTATTCGTGGTGGTCACTGACCAGGAAACCCAGTAACTATGCTTGCTTTTAGTGTATCAGGCAGAAAACCTGGGGAAAATGCTTTAATTTTGCCACCTGTCGGAATTTAAAGCCAAGGACCACTCTAAATAGTTTCTAAGGACATACAAATTTCGCGAAGGATCTAGGCCCACGACTTCAAATAGCTTCTAGAGGCATATTATTTACTAAAAAAAATCCATGCAAAGATCATTCTAAATAGCTTCTAGCAGTACTCAAATTCTGAAAATTTTCTGGCGTAGGTTCAATCCCAAAATCTTAAATCTTAAAGTGGAGTTTAATTTTCAAAATTGTTCTAGACAAGAATCTCTCAGAATAATTTCTAGGGGGATACAATTTTCAAACATTTCCTGGGGTTGAGTCCCCAGACCCCCCTTTCTTATCCTCTCCTACACAATTAAGGCTCTATCCCCACTGGGTGTAGCACATTTGTATCTTTATAACTGTAGGCCTGCATGATGTTTATATTTATTATATCATGTTCTTTAAAAATATGCTTTAAGGACTTTTTACACTTAAAAGCATGTAAGTTTTTTTCAGTAACTGTGCACAGTTAGAGTTTTCTATAGTTCAATGGCGGGATTGTGTTCAACTCTGCACTATCAAGACTCTTCTACTGTATATTGTCAATTAATAATCATTTCTAACAGTTAATTTTACTCTACCTGCTTTGGTGGCCGCATGGTCTAAGATGTCACTCTCGTAAGTAGACAAGACTGCCAATGACTGGGAGATCAGGGTTTAAATCCCACTCGGCTGTGTACTCGGGGTGTTTTTTCCTCAATGGTGTTCCACTCTCCCTCCATGCTAATGTGAGAACACTTCCTCAATATACTCCTCAGTACACATGCGTATTGCCCAAACTGTTAGTAAGACGCGGTTATAAAACAATTTTTTCTCTCTAATTATTATTATTATTAGCACTGGGTCTTATTACCCGTTCAGACTATACGCATTAAAACAAATTCCTCTGATTGCTTATGACAACATATTTTTGGAGCTAAGGGTCCCGAGTTTGATTCCTGGTGTGACCCAAAAATTTAACATTGGTGAAATGTGGGTTTAACCTTTTACAGTGATGAACTAACAACTCAAAGCCGGATGTTGTGTCTATTTTAGATTTAAGTGTGCTGATATAATGAGTCAGTTCAAAAAGTGCACATTAAATACTTTGAATATTTTTTTTAATGGATTATAAATATATCCATGCTATCCATCATAATTTTATACTCTACCCAAGATATTTCATATTGTTTGCTGGTGCTGAGAGCATAGTGTGTGTTGGTTGAATATAAATATGTGCTAAGATGTGACTCACACATGTGGTCATCTGTACTAATGTGCCAGTCTTTCTGGTTAAAAAAAGTGACTGGGAGATCGAGGTTTGAATTCGTTTACCTTCCTTATCTCACAATCACTAGGATAGATAGTAAGGCACATGGCTTAAAAGAAGATATTTAACAAAGTTATGCTAAGTGTGATGAGCTGATGACTATAAGTAACCTAATGAATATTTCCTAGTAAGTGACCAATATTTTTTTAAGAACTGTGAGATCCACTTTTAAGAATTTTTAAATTTGAGTATAGACTAGTTGTGTAACCTTTTTTTTTCTTATTTTTACTAGATAATTTTGGCTTACTCTTATTTTCATTTTATAATCTTTACAAATTTGAATTTCCAAAAATATCGCACCATACTGTAACTTTGATTGAAGAGACCACTAATGGATTTTACAAAAATTCTCACCTGTCCATTAGTGTTTTCACACAGTTGTTATAAAAATCGGCTATCTCACCCATGACCAACTATATTTCCTTCCTTTGTTGCAGAACAAGCATTTTTTTAGACCTTAAATATGTGGCGATAACAAGAAATGTATGTTAAATGTTGTTTTAAGGTGCATTAGTTAATTTGTATTTTACATTTGAATAATCTAAGTTCATCCTGCATGTGGACATAGCCGGCTAGAGATACGTGAGGGGGAGAAGGGGATATCTTGCAATTTCTAAATAAATTTAAATTTGCTCGGACTGTAAAATTAAAACCGATTATTGTTATCGATTAAATAGCCAAGCCATTATATTTGTTGGTTACGGTTATAACCACATCTAAATATTATATCCTTTAAATTGAAAAAAAAAGTCACCTGGACACAAGAATCTAACACAGGATTTTTGGCTTAACACACAAACTCTATAATCACTGAGATATCCGGGCGTCGTACCGTGGCCAGGGTTATTACTCACTTATATTTCAAGGCAGATTCTGTGATGGACATGCGGAAATTGTCAGCTACATATGAGTGATCAATACCAAGAGGACAAGCTATCAGATAACGCACCCACCTTCGTCTTGGGAGGGCATTATACTGCTAATAATGACAAATGTAAGAATGCGTATATCATAATTGATTAAATAGCTAATCTGTTATATTTGTTAATTGATATTTTAGCCACATCTAAATATTATACCCTTTAAATTGACAAATGTCACCTGGGCGCTGAAATCGAACCCTCTCATTGATTAGAGTTCTGGTTTGTGTCTTTTAATGTCTGCTGCCCTCAAGATACCATTTTAAACACACATTTTTATTTCTTGTCGCGTGCAAAGAGGAGTGACAGTTTCTTGATGATTCCCACTCTACCTCCTGTGTATTTCCACTTTCTACCCTCCCACCCATCCCCGCCTCTGTGTATCTTCCTTCGTCCTTCATCTGTATCCACACCCCCTAAGTCTTGGCAAAGTGCCGTGCTCCAGACGTCTCCCCCAACCCTCACCCCCTCCTTTTTTTCTTACCAATCTCCCTCCGTCTATTTTTTAACCCTGCCATCCTCCCCCACTCTTTAGCTCGCCCTGCTAATGATCACCCATTGCTACGGCTACACAAATTTGACGGCTCCGTATTCCCTGAAGCAGCTTAAGTTAAAAAGAAAATTAACGTGCACTTTTTGAACTAAATAATTAAATCGGAAGCATACGACTTTCAAAATGTTGGTAACGTAACTCTTTATCAGACAACAATATACAGCCCACCATCCCTCATTTTAGCTTTGTGGAAGTTAAAGCCCCAATTTCACCTTTAATCATTGATAAATATTTGACGGTGCTGTCACTCGAACCAGGGAACCCTTGCTTCGTAGAAAGACACGCGATTGTCTCTTATATTTCTTTTTTTTTTCTCTCTCTCTCCTGTATTTCTCGTTCTTTCCCTATATTCCTGCATTGGTGGGCACGCAGGCTAGTCGTCTGGAAGGCCTTTTCTCCTATCAGAACTCCACTATATAATTGGGTTTTTGTAGGAAAAAAGACATTCCTTCAAGGTATAAAATCTTTCTCTACCTTTTCTTCTACTTCTTTGTGTGTCTCCCGCCATTATTTGTTTGAATGCATGTCACCACCGGGCGGACGGTTCGCGCCCCACTGGTCGAGAAACACAGGGCGATGTGAGGGTCGTACGTAATGTTTGGTTGGGTTCTCTCGCTGCTTCAAACAAGGGCTGCGTGTGGACCGTCGTCACAAGAACAGGGAGATCAAACGCACGCCCGCTCTCTCTCCCACTAATCAATTATTCATCAACGTGGAGGCGAACTGTTTTTCTGCTCTTCGAATAAAGGTTCTGGGCTAGTCGTTAAGAGGGGTCGGCTACAGATCCAGAGAACCTTGGTTAGACCACGGCCGGAGCATGACAATGTATTTGTGTGCGTTTAAATTTCCTATCTATAGTTTAAACTAGTTTGCAAGACGTATGCTTGTATAATCTCCTATATTTATAAAGTGGACAAGTATCCTGCTACGCGCTATGATGGTCGCGTGATCAAACACGCCCCAGGCTCGCGATAAATGACGTGGAGGCAGTGGATTGAATCTCGGCCGAGACAAGGGGTGCTCCCCACAACTGGTTTATATATGTACAGTAGCCCCATGGCTTCTTTGGTGCTGACTGACAGCTCACAGCTGACAACTGACGGCTTTGAAAAGTTACCAGACCAAATTATGTATCCCTACGCTGAACCATATGATCTGCAAAAACATGTGTTTAACAGCTATCACTTCTGACAGTCAAAATTTAGGTGTATACTTAAATGTTGACTGTCATAAGTCAGCTGTGAGCTGTCAGTTAGCACCAAAGAAGCCATGGGGGCTACTGTAGTTTTTTTAGTCTTCACCAACCCGTTTCGGTGATCGCATGGCCTTAGCCGTCACTCTCACAATATACTAAACTGCCGATGACCGGGAAATCGGGGCTCGAATCCCGTTCGGGTGTACTGTTGGTGATTTTTCCTAAATGGTTTTCCACGCAAATGTGGGTAAATGGAATAACATGGAGATGGGACACCGTCTAATCGACTAGGAAGAATAACAGCGAAATTGGACACCGTCTAATCGACTAGGAGGAATAAAAGGGAGATTGGACACCGTCTAATCGACTAGGAGGAATAACAAGGAGAGTGGACACCGTATAATCGGTTAGGAGGAATAACCGGGAGATTGAGCACCGTCTAATCGACTAGGAGGAATAACAATGAAATTGGAAACCGTCTAATCGACTATGAGGAATAACAGGGAGATTGAGCACCGTCTAATCCATTATGAGGAATAACAGGGAGATTGAGCACCGCCTAATCGACTAGGAGGAATAACAGGGAGATTGGGCACCGTCTAATCGATTAGGAGGAAAACAGTGAGGTTGGGCACCGTCTAATCGACTAGGAGGAATAACAGGGAGATTGGGAACAGTCGATTCGATTAAAAGGAATAACAGGCAAATCGGGCATCGTTGACCAAACTAGAATGGATTGCTGGATTGCGCACTTCATGGTAGGTAGGAATAAATGGTAAGATATTAATTGGAAAGGAATACAATAGATCGCCAGCAGACTTCAGTTCAGTATAAGCCAGCAAATTGAACATTAACGAACTACTCCTTATAGTATCTCCAAACTAAAAATTAATTCCTAGTGAGAGGGCTGAGCAAGGTTAGGTTAAGCCACGATCACACTAGGCTGGTTGCCTGCAAGAGTGTTTTGCCAGCGGCTGGTGAGGTTCGACAGTTCAACTTTTGCCAGCCACCAGCCGGTCACATGATTCACTTTGCCGCTGCTTGCAGTGCTCCACGAACAAGTCTGAACCCTCTAGTAGCACACCAGCGTTCGGTACACCACGTTGTTTGGAGAAATATTAGGCTATATTGTTGTAGAGCTTGCAATAAATAGGTTTGCAATGGCTGAAATAAAGTGGTCTGGGAAGGTTGTGACTACATTTTTTTTTTTACTTTTTTTTCAAAATAGGAGTTAATCTAGCAATTTATTTTTTTAATTTTTGGTCGGATTAGCTTAAGATTTTGGATATCCATGTTTTTCTGGGTGCCGATTTTGAATTCATCATCCCTTTTTACATAAAATGATAGGGCGGAACCCCTGCACTCTTCACATACGAATACAACCTACCTAGCCAAACATGGAAATTTAAGCAATCGTTTGTTGATACTGTTAATAAATTCTACAGCTAAGGAAGCTTACCAGTCTCAACTATTATAAAAATACATTTATTTGTATGGTTTAACCTAATGCCTAATTTTTAGGACAAAAGGAATAACAAAATAAATTATTTATATTTTAATAAGACTCGTGAATAATGATGCCAAAAAAATAGACCCCTAAAATAGCTTTTCCATTTTTATACAAAGTTCCCTCACTACACTACCCTCAACAACCGTCTTAAATATCCGCGCCGTGGACCAACAGACGACCTC
>CABFWB010000701.1:116508-154636 GCA_902151455.1 Timema bartmani | reverse complement strand
GACATCGAGAATAAAATAACCTTATGCCAGGATCACGATCAACGTAACGTTCAAGTAACGTAACGATTCTAGTGTTTTTAAACGGAAACCCCCATGTTGCAGTTCACTTAAAGTAAACTTTTACGTTTCATGAACGTTAAGTGAAGGGTATCACGTGTTCTAGACAGCCAATCATTTTGCGAGCCACGTCAATAGGAATATCTATGGCTTCATTAGTTTGTTTATGGTGTGCAGACGACTTATTCGGTATAGTCTGTCCGCATCTCGCGAACTTTAAAACGTGGTGGTCTCTTGTTACACTCTATAGTCTATTGTAATTCCAGTAAAGCTTCTATTGCAAGTTATATTGTAGTCTAATCATCCCTAATTCCTTGTTTCATTTTATTTAGCAGTTTGTTTTCCCACATTCTATATTCATTTGTTTCTTTGGTCGTTTTTACGTTACGTGAAAATAAAGTGAACGTTAAATTACATTAACGTTAATTTGGTTCACAATCGAAAAATTAAAGAGCCGATCACCAGTTTCGATTGTCAAAATTAGGGCTGCCCTTGGCAGATGACGGGCCCCTGATTAAACTTCGTTTGGGGAGCCCCCAATTATCTGCCTCAGCCTCGCCCTTAAAAATAATAACTAAAAACTTAATTTTTTTAAATGTTAATACAGTAGTTTGCACCTATATAACAATTTTCAGCTTTATAAGGTAAATTCATGCAATAATTAATGCTACAAGATATATATATATATATCAATTTGCATTTGTCTGTCTGCGGTGGACATGTCCTACGATAACTTTTGAACGCATCATTTAGTTAAAACGGAGAACTTGCTTCACTCGTTCACTAAAGCAGGTCACATGATCATGTTTTTATTTGTTTTTCAACTCCGACGACCTTTGCTAGATCGCAATACAAGGAGCATATACAACTGGTCCATTCCATTCTGGTCTATAGTATGATTTTGGTAGGAAGAACAGTAGAAGCTAGTTACTAAAGTTAATAAAAAATGTTAATATATTCATGTCATCTACAGATGTTACTTTTGATAGATATTATCAATACCTATCAAATAACACAAATAATATAAGAAAATATTATCAATGCTGGTCGCAAAGAAATATATTTTGATTTTCTCTACTGTTCTTCCAACTAAAATCAGGGTATAGGTAGGTAGATGTCCTGCATTTAGTATAGCGCCCCACTTACTACGAGACTGGCCCTTAAGTATTGGCAATAAAGAGCATATGGACAAAGAGACATGAGCGTGTGTGTTTGCCTCCCCCCGCCCATCGGTTGTGTTTGGCCTACGTGTCCCAGTACCTCCATTGAGCGTCATAAGCTGTCAGTCTCGCGGTATATAGCCACTCATGACGGGTAGAACCTGCCAATTAATTTTTCTACGTCAGATTCCTCAAGGCTATTTATACAAGTGCTAATTTATTACGTCACTCTTTGACTCGGCCGCACTTTAGGTTGAACAATGAAGGTATCGTCTTTCTATCTTGGGTGTTATAACGTGTGTAAATAAAATGTGTGTCTGGGTCAATTTTCAGGGTCCTAGGTGCGAATGTATGTGGGCCTTGGAAGTTATTCGTCCCGGGGGTTCTGTAGGGCTATAACCCGCGTCGGTGGCCACGCGGACTGAATTGCAAGCTCATCTAACCTGGTTAGCCGATGACAGGGAGATCGAGGTTCAAATCCCGGTTAGATATATTGAAAATTCCCCTCCCCCAATTTTTTTCACTTTCCCTTCATGCAGATGTGGGTACACTTCCTCTAAATGCAATCTTCCTTATCCCTAACTCATTAGCGTAGTTAGTAGATATGCGTATAACCTGAACGGTTAGTAACACGCGGTGCTAAAAAAAATATTAAAATGCGTATAGTCCGGATGAGTAGTAAAACGCGGTGGAAAAATAATAAAAAATAGAGCTATAGTTTCATTAAGACTGATTGGTCAAAATGTTAATAATGTTTCTCTTATGGATTCATGCGCTAAGTTTTACTAAGCGGCCTCTTTTTACAGATGCGATAAATATTTATTTTGAACCTTTTACAATATTATATATTCTACTTTAATGTGAATTTCCAGCTATACCATTCATTTGTGTGTTGAAATTGATGGGAGGTATATTAAAGTCATCTTGGTTTTTAAGACATTCTTAAATAATATTTTATAGCTCTGGTATTTAGTTTTGCTCAGTGGAAGCTCCACATAGATTTACGCCTAATGAGGGATGAATGACCTTGAGCATGAAACTTACAGTCCACTTTTAATAGGAAGAACCTAATCTGACAGCTGAAAAAGTTACTAATTCTACTTTCACGTATTCATACGTCAATTCATGAGTTCTGCAGCTGTCCCTTTTGATAAATATCATAAATACCTATAGAATAGGACTAATAATATAGTTAACTGCTATAATTATGATTGCAAAAAAAAATTAAGTGTCTAAACCAAAACCCTCCATAGCGTCAGCCCGTCGGCAAGCTATACAGACCTAGCGGCCGCAGCATGTTGGCAGAGATAGTGCCAACATCTGCGGATAGAGGGTGTCATGTTGTCAGCACAACGAACCTTTTTGTAGCGATTAAATTTGGTATAGATTGACTACTATTTAATATAAGATTACTGTTAAAAAATAATTTTCAAATATTTGAAATAAAAAGTTTTACCTCAATTGTAATGCAATGGCATATATTATTATTGTCGACCTCGGTAGAATTGGGGTAAAGTGCTTGCCTCAAGACTCAATGTTCGTGGGCTCAAACCCAGCTGGGGTCGACGGATTTTTCTAGAGCGATAAAAATTTGTAGCACAACTTCCTTCGAGGTTGAAGTATAGCCGTCTGTCGCCTGACATACCTACCTCTACCAGTTGAGATATATGGGTAGTGTTATCTTCATAGTATATTTATTTATTTGAGGTATTTAACGTGCACTTTCTAAACAGATTGATTATCCAGCATACGAAAATGTCTATGAGTGAGCGAAAGGGTTTTCCCAATTTGGCAGGGAAAGGTATTTTCACACATTTTCCATGCCACAATAGACATGGGACCGACGGCTTTAATTCCCCTCTGAATAAAGTTGTGCTCTGGATTTTTATCGTTCAAGAAAAAAAATCCGTCGACCCCTCCGTAGGCTGTGTTTGAACCCACGAACACCGGGTCCTAAGGCGAGCACTATACTCAAAGACCACCGAGGTCGACTTAACAGTATAGTTTTACCAGTCACTGAAGACAATTCCTCACCTCAGTTCACTTGGTAGAGCAAAGGCGGGAGTGTAGGGGATTCGATAAAAGGTGTTGTTTTTTTGTTTTGTTTTTTTCCATAGCAAAATCTTTACCGTTCTTGAGTATCTTGCCATGAACATAGCGGTATTAAATGAAGATAAAAAGTTGTAATTAAATTCCAGGACACATTTGACAGATATTCAAGAAATGTTTTCACCACGTGAAGAAAATTAAACTTCTATTTTTGTTCTGAAGCAATATTTTATATATTTTGCTCAAAAAAAATGTTTATATACACTTCTCTTTACTCACGTCCTCTACACACACACTCATAGTCCAACTCACGACCGATTAACCAGTATATTAAATACAAGATTACGCTCGAACCAGAAAACGTATCAAAGTGTAGTGGGTTTTTTTTACACTTAGCTTATAACCCGAACGGATAGTAAGACGCGGTGCTAAGTATTATTATTTTTACACTCTTTACTTCACAACAGAGAAGTAAAGAGTAGTTTTTTCATTTTAAAAGAAATATTTTCACTTTTTTTTAAATATGGTAAACCTGTTTCACAGGTTACATAAAACCTTCCCACGATTCGACGCCTGGTTTGAGCTATATTAACTGAGATAGATGTTAGCTACGGGTTGAGGTGGGCTCTTAAGGTGGGGTGCTAGTGAGCGCGAGTTTAGTGTATTAATTTTGCACTTTTTATAGCATAAAGATTTTTTGGCCAAAATAAATCAAATATTTCTTCTATAGATACATAGAGTTTAGTTTTCTGCACATGCTAATCTCAACAGTTTCTTGAATATCTGTCATGAGCATAGCAGCATTTGGTGACAAACTTTTTAAATAAAGAGAAAAGGTTGACATAGAATTCCGGGACACACTTGACAGCTATTCAAGAACGGTTGACATTAGCATGTGCAGAAAACTAAACTCTATGTTTTTATAGAAGATATATTGAATTTATTTTGGCCAAAATATGTTTACGCTATAAAAAGTGCAAAATGAATGCACTAAACTCGCGCTCACTAGCACCCCATCTTAAGGTGGGATGAAAGGGGGCGCGAGAAAAGGCCAGTGTTTTTACAGTTTTTATATGGCAATTTTTGTTGTCAAAATAAATAAAATATTGCTCCAGTACAAACATAGAATTTAATTCTCTTGAATATCTGTTAATGTTGTTCTGGAATTTAATGACAACTTTTTCTCTTTATTTAAACAGTTTCTCGTATAATGCCACCATGCTCATGACAGATATTCAACAACTGTTGATATCATCATGTGAAGAAAATTAAACTCTATGTTTGTGCTGGAGCAATATCTTATTTATTTTGGCCAAAAAAAGTTTTGCCATAAAAACTGCAAAAACACTGGCCTTTACTCGCGTCCCTTTCCATCCCACCTTAAGGGCCTTATATATAGTACATTCAGCAGTGGCGGATTTACCAACAGGCTGAGTAGGCTGGAGCCTAGGGCGGCAAATTTGGGGGCAAAAATTTTTTTTTTCTTACAGAAATTAAAAAGATTCATATTTATATACCTAAATGTTATTAGGTCCACACAAACAATTCAACATGTAGTATGTTTCACCACTTAGATACATTTTTCTACAATTTGCGTAGTCGCGTTTGGTTGCGGTGCGGGAACGAGTGAAATGACCGTTAGCTAAGTGTGTCTGGCCGAACCTGACTGCACGAGCGCGGCGTGGTGCGCCGGAGCCGAAGCGGGGTCGTGCTGTAGGCATACGCCGCGTGGTGTTGGTGGCATTGAGTTCGAGAGAGATAGATATAGAGCGGCGATAGAAACGGGAAAGTCCCGTCCCGTATTTACTTCAAAAATTATTTAATTACGTTTACCGAATGTACATTATTGTGTAAGTAGTATTAAGGCATACCTTACCCCGCTTTATTAGTAGCACATGATTGAGCTTTTATTAGCTCAGAAATATACCCAAAAACTATTTCTTGTGCAATCTTAACTAAACCGTTGGATTGTAAAAATAATCTAGGAACTGACACATTGTAGAGGTCGGTAGGGGCGGCAAAATTTGAATAGCCTACTGGCGGCAAATGTGTAAATCCACCACTGACATTCACGAACTTAGTTTACTTGAATGACAGCTCAAAAAGTTACTAATGTATCCCTACGCCATAAGCTGGCATCTCTCACTTTGGATAACTTTAATGAAAACATATGGTAATGTATGAATGTGATAGTTGACCACAATAATTTAGGGCAATATTATTAATATTTATTTGAGGTCGGACACACGGCTTATTTATCGTTTTATTCAACTTAAAACAAAAGATATTCAGGGCACTTTCACAAAAGGTCTAACGAATATAGCTTCAAAATGGTGTCTTAAAAGTAATGAAATAATGTGATAAAACTTAACATAACAGTGATATTTTACAAGTATTGGCAACTCAAAACCTAAACATAGATTTTTGAACTGTCATCCGGGTAAAAACCTATCATTAACATACTTTAGTCTAGTCTTTAAATTCAACCACTCTCCTAATTATTGACTAACGAGCAGTTGCAGACCTCCTTTTTTCTAATGGTCTAAGTTAAGCCCCTAGACTATTCAACCACTGAAGGTATTTTTTTTTAAATCCATTATTGTTTACAGCCTGTGGACTGGGTCAATTTTTTTTTATTCAAGCCATATATTTCCCACTACCGGCTTGCTAGGCCTGGCATAGATTCATATGCCTTATAATCTATCTTAATACTAGGACAAGCACAACATTCAGTCTCGCGGCGTCAATTTATCAATGTGAAAGGGTAAACCCATATTTTTATCCATGAGAAATTTTCGGCCATGCCGGGAATCGAACCCGGGACTAGGCAGATACGCTACCGACTGAGCTAAGGCGTCGGACAACCAGGTCTAAAGCGTCACTCTCGCAATAGATAGGGCTGGTGATAACAAGGGCATCGGGATTTAAATCTCAGTCGAGTGTATTGAGGGTTAAGGGGGTGTTCCTAAACAGTTTGCTCCTCTTCCTCCACTTAAATGCGCGTACACTTCCTGTAAATTCAACTTTATTCTCCTTGACACACTAGCGTGAGTAGTACATCTGCGTATAACCCGAACGGGATGTTTGTCAGACGAGGTGCTAAAAACAATTTAAAAAAAGCAAGCAATTCTGGTACAATGGAAGATTGGCTGACGTCCGAATCTCCACTATATAATATGGCCCTAAGTTGAATACTCGGGGATTGAAGCCTTGTCTGGCTAATTGTTTCAGATATATTATTGTGCCATTCATTTGGAGGAGGCTACAAAGGTTGTCATTTTTCATTTGATTGAATAGAATGGATTCTGTCACTGAGACATCTTATCTTGGTTAATTATTGGAAGAGACCATGCTCAAAGCGAGCGGTGTGGAAAACGACCACAAAAACTTTTATCATGTTCAGAGCGATTAAACATGTTTTAAAAATTCATCCAAGCGAATGAGCTAAGTATATTTCAAAAATATTATGTAAACAAAAGAATTAAAACAATAGCTAAAGTAAAATAACCTAACAAACCTAACTTAACTTTACCTAACCTAACCTAACCTAACCTACTTAAATCTAAGAAATTAGGTGAACTTGCAATAAAACGGCGCAAGACATGCATATAACTGGATAAAAGAATTGATAACATATCCCGGGACTTCGAAAAGACGAAGGCCTTGAAAATATAAATTAATGCATTTAAGCCACGTGAATAAATTAGATTAAAATTGTGTACTTAGGTGTAATGAACATTGTGCATTGTACTAATTGTTTATAAGAATAAAAATAATTATTGACAGAGATTAAATATCTTCACCAAAATTCATTAAAGCAATAGGCTAGGTACGTAAAAGTAAAATGACTCGTAATATAATGTGGTCGCTTCCAACATGCATGTTAAAAAAATCTGGTCACAAACAACACTATTTTAGCTTGGCCGCTCTGAACACGATCATTTCCAACATGACACCCTTCTCTCTCTCATAATCTTTCTTGAAACATTTTCCTATGAAATAAAAAATAAAAATACTTAAGCTAAATTTAAGTTAAGGTCATATTTTTGTTACAATGTTGAAGTGTTTATAAGTATAGTTTCAGAATCAAATGAGCACCTCTTTTTTTTTCTCTCGTTTCGTTCCAGCAAGCAGGCAGTATTTGATGGCAAGAAACCAATTCGAGGCGGCATCCCCTTTGTGTTCCGTAAGTGATTACTGCAAGGTCACATTATAACAGACTTTTAAGGAACTTTTTTAACATCCTTTTCATGGAACTAACTGGTTCATCAGTTTGAACTTCTAAGAACTATTGCCATAAAAATGATAATTATTTTACCATACAATTTGGGTATAATATATTCACTGAAATTATTAGTAAACCCTGATTTTTATAGGAAGCCCACTTTTGACCAAGGACATTGATTGAAAGTCACTAAAATTTAGCATCCTAGAAAATGTTATATTTGATTAATTTTATTAATTAAAAATATTATCTGGAAATGTATAAAGTAAGGGCCTCCAATAATACTTTTTTATGGATTATTAATCAATGTGTAGTTTATATTTACATCATTAACTAAACAGATTAAGAATATAAATACAATCTAATATTATTTTTTCCCACCATTTTGGTAGCAATAGTAGTATCCAGTTTTCAATTAATAACAAATTTCCTATAAAAAAAACCCGTTTATTTTTGAAAATACACACAAATCTTATTATTTTAGAGCAGTGTTTCCCAAACTATGCTAAGCATACCTCTATGGGTACTTGAAAGTTTTCGTGAGGTAAGGTGACATACCACTGAATTTGATTAATCATGAAGTTTTTTTACGACAGCTTGTTTGGTTAAAAAATGAATAAAAAGGTATTGTTGACATGTTTTTAGAAGTCTTTCTTTCCATCTGTCACAACTTTGTTTGGATTACCACAAGATTTTCTTGTTATTTGGAGCAAACGTTTATATTTTACAAGATAGGAGGCTTTTGTTTCCTTTTTACTACTTTTTCCTACAAGCTACTTTTGTTAGGCCTCCTCAAAAAATTAGGGTTTACACAACTTTAAAAAGTTTGGGAAATTCTGTTTTAAAGGTTTCATTGTTTTTATTGTTTATTTTTCCGTCTGTAATATAAATCTGATCGTTGTAAGTTTATGTTTTCATAGCTCTTGTACTATGATGTTTTCTAATATTTCAAACATAAAATTAAGTGTATTATTATAACATGGCACTATGGATTAATGTACAGCTAGAACAAGTAAGTTTCATGGTTAAGCTAACATTTTCTCGCATTCACTTTTCACCAAGTTGTTTCAAATCTCTTATTAAAATCAGCATCTATGGTAATATAATAATTGTCACAAGGGAAATCTGGTATTGTTTTTAACTTTAAATACATATTATGTAAATGTAATAATGTACCTAAAGTAAATAATAATACAAAATATAATACAATACCCAAACTACATTGCAGGTTTAAACAGATATTGTTTTTCTGTAACAGCCCAGTTTGGCCCGTGGAGTTTTGGCCCGTCTCATGGCTTTGCCCGCATTATCCGCTGGAACCTGGAGAAGGCTCCTGAAAGACTACCGAGCGGGGACGTAGAGGCAATTTTTTCCATCATGGACAGCGAGTTCACGAGGTCCATGTGGAATTATGCGTAAGTTCAGTTAACATGGAGAAATAATTTAATGAATTTGCTTCATCTCTTATCTACAGTAGCCCCATGGATTCTTTGGTGCTGAATGACAGCTGACAGCTTTGAAAAGTTATCAGACCAAATTATGTATCCCTACGCCGAACCATATGATCTGCAAAAACATGTGTTTAGCAGCTGTCACTTCAGACAGTTAAAATTTAGGTATATACAAGAAACATCTATGAATGTTTTATTTAATTTAATATTTATTATTATTATTATTATTATTATTATTAATAACTTTTAATTATATTTTTTTATTTTATAAATAATTACTTGTTAATAGTATTATTAATAACATTATAAACATGAAAATTCTGAATGTGTAGTAAGTACTACACAGAGAAAAAATACCACTGTCATAAACCTTTTTAACACTATTACAACAAATAAGTCATATTCAATATGAACTGGCTTGTACCTTTTAAGTGTTTTCCAATGGGGTCGCAAGAACTTCTTCTACATCATCATATTTGTCGTCCTCTTCATAGTCTTCAGCCAGGTTAATGATGATAGGTGGGTGGGTCTCACTTGCGTCCATTTTGCTTATGGTCGCCTTTACAATCTGTTATATTATATTGTTTTAATATGTAGGCCTATTTATAATGACTTTAAATAATTTAACAAACAAAAATCAATATCCTTGTAAATATGTTTAGGCCTATAAAATAAATGACAATGACAAATCAAAAGCTATCCTAACTAACAAAAATCTATTTCAGATTCACTTCTCTTAAACAGTTAAAACAAAGTCTCTAATAAAACTACAATAACTTATAACTTGAAGTTTTAGCCTGGTATTTATTTAATCAACAGTGGAGAAAGACTCGCTAGTATTTTTTATTACACTTTACAGATTTTTTTGGAATAATATAAAAATCCTAAAACTCGAGGTTTAGCTTAGAGGGCAACACAACACAATCTTGGGGTTAAAAGATTTATTTTATAGTCTTGATACACAGACTAAAATTTTCAAATAATGTATCTTGATCACTGAGAAACACTTGCTATTTTTCTTATCACATGCTTTAATGTTATATTAGATAAATAATTATTCTAAGTTCACTAAAAAAAACGTTTATTTTCCAAGGATAACACGCTCACACACCAAAATAATATTCACAAAAGAATACACGGATTACTAAGTAACCGGATTAATATTAAAAAAAGACACTGTATTATTCAAATTTTTAATAAAATTATTAAGGGTAGCATAGACACGCCTAAATACTCAACTATAAAACATTTAGTTCGCTTCAACTTGTAGACATGCGCATGTGGTTTTATTAACTGTATTTTATACGATAATTCACTGTTATAATGTCTATTTAAAATTGTTGGATTTTGGTTAAGAAAATAATCATTTGGTTGTTTGTATGGTTTTGAAGTTTGCTTTTTCTGTTTAATTCAAATTAATTATTAAAAACAAGAGAACATTAGTGGCCTTATATGCTGAAAACAAATATGGCCACTGAATAGAAGCTACGCTGCCAGTTGGTGATGTATAGGACCTTGTTGCCGGTTGGATGGAGAATAGTATTAATACTCGTGTTTACAAAATTAAAACTTTATATTATTTCACAAACATTTTGTATGTTTTTTCCTCTTTATTATCACAAACCATTTATTTATGTTAAAGATATGCGAGGCCAGTTATAAAAATATTAATAACTGAATATAATATAATTAAATGTAAAATGTCACACTCTATTTATCCTGTAATTGCCACAAGAGTTAAAAGAAAAACTAGAATGAATTTACTAGACTTTTTTTCTTAAATCTGATTATGGAAAATAAAATTATACTGTAATCCTTGGGGAAGTATTGTTAAAAGTGATTGATAATATTTTTAGTGATAATAATAGGAATACTAAGCAAATAATAATTATTTCGAAATATGTTGACAAAAGCTACTTTCAGACAATGTTGGCATTACTGATAGCATCTTCTAGCTTCTGCCAGCTGTTATGTAAAACCAAAGAAGCGATGGGGGTACTATACTTTCTTGGAACTGTTATTTTCTGTTTTGTTGGGGGTAGTCTTAACCACTGCTTAATCACCTCTGATGGTATCCATTGATTTTTTGTTTGAATTCTGGTTGAGGACTTCAAGTGAAGATTTATTAAGCATTGAAGATTCTCACTGATGATACTTTAAACTGATTATGGAAGGGAAATTCATACAGAAATTGCTGACATATTTATGTTGGGATACTTGAATTTGTTTTATTTATTGTATTATTTGGCTCCTGGCTGGAGACCAAATTAATGTGAGTAGTAGTCAACAAATTTATCAGAATTAATATAAGTTGCAGATAGCCCACATGGACAGTAGAACACAAATCACATAGTAAAGTTCAAAGAAAAAATTATTATGATTTATTAGTCTCTAGGTCATAATTTATTTTTAATTAATATATATATATTTTAGCTCAAAGCTCTTACTGAAATAATATAATGGGAAACTGACAAAGAATGTAAGCAACAAGAATTTAACGAATATTTGCTTAAAGGGAAAATTTTAAAAAAAACATGCAGCCAGGGTTGAACCAAGTCTCCCAAGTTTAGGGCAGGTTGTTTTTGTTAGTTTATTGCAAGTTTTTTAATATTTACGGGAACGCCTTTTACATTGTCTCCAGCTCCCATCTGTG
Organism: Timema bartmani; assembly: GCA_902151455.1. Lineage (NCBI taxonomy): Eukaryota > Metazoa > Arthropoda > Insecta > Phasmatodea > Timematidae > Timema > Timema bartmani. The sequence goes on along the minus strand of CABFWB010000701.1, from coordinate 143,041 downwards.
CTCTTATCAAACAATTTCCACCCAAATTGTTACAACTGTTTAATGTAGGTTGTGATGTGATTGCCATAATCCTCGCACGCTATGTTTGACAGGTTCCGCTTGACTTACCGGCTGATCCTGAGGGAGAAGGAACTTCACTTCAACATTGGGGTGTACAACCCTAGTAAGGACTTGACTTTCAGCTTTAACCTCCTCCTTCACACCTACTTCAAGGTCCCAGACGTTCGCCGCTGTCAGATCACAGGCCTGCATGGCTGTACTTTCATAGACAAGGTGAACACTGATGACATATGACTAGGGTGGGAGGAGATGGCAAGTGGTGAATCCAGATTGTCAGCAGGTTCATGTACAAGACGTGAGGCCAAACCCCTTTCTCACAATTTGCCTTAAAAATACAAATATATTTATTCATGGTAGCTACAAACAGGGAAAACCTGGAAAATTCGGGGATTTTTTTTATGTCAGGGAAAATGTGGAAATGTTAGGGAATGTAATCAAATTAAAAGAAAAGTCAGGGAATTTAAATACTTGATACTGGTAAATCAACTTATAACAATGTTTAGCAGCCTTTAGGATCGTTTTCTAAACTATGCTATCATTGTAATAAACACAAAAAATGCTATTCACCAAGAAAAACTGCAAAAAGTCTAAGTTGACAATTTAAATGCTGTCTAGAAAACCTGGAAAAGTCAGGGAATTTTATAGTAAAAGTCTTGTAGCCACAATGTTATTCATTTGTTTCCATTTTTAAACATCAATTAAATTTTAACATACAATCAACTCTCACTTCTATGACCTTTCATGGTTCTCTAGAAAAAGGTTGTTATTTCGAATGGGTTGTTATTGGAATTTTAACTGATTTTGCTCCACCACCTTCATATGAAAAAAATTGCATTTTTAGACAACACATGAAAAATAAAACCTACCTATTTCTTAAAGAAATCCATTATGGAGGCCTGCTTCTTCTTAGCGCCAGTTTTTTCAACTAAGTCTTTCACATTATAGAACTGGAAGTGACCTGGTGGTCTAGGGGTAAGGTGTCAGACTTCTGTGCTGAGGGTCCGGGGTTCAATCCTCGGTCCCGGCACAGATTTATCTGATTGCCAAACCCTTCCTTCACCTCTGACAAGACGTGTATTAATCACAACTTGTGAATGTGAGGAATGCCAGGCCTCCACCGTGGTTCGGATTCCACGTTAAACTGTAGGTCCTTCATTTCGTCTCACAATCACCCTACCATTATACATTAGCGTAAGTGCATATAACCCGAACGGGTAGTAAGACGCGGTGCTAATAATAATAATAATGATTATGATGATGATGATGATGATGATGATGATGATAATGATAACAATAACAACAACTGTAACCACAGCTCTTCACTAGCGCCCTGGCACTTAAGTACTCTTAAGTAGATGTCCCCGGCTTTCAGAACATCTTTCATCGTGGGGATGTCTTCAGGCTCTTCTTCCATTTCTTCCTTCCCCTCTTCATCGCTGGACTCCTGCTACTCCCTGATTATATCGGCATCATCGAGGTTGCCCCAAACTCTGATGTCATTGTTTGCTGCTATGTACTCCTTATATGTGCAGTCTGGGGCTAATCTCTGCCACGTTTATTCATCGCACGGCCGAGTGAAAGTCAGGGGGGCAGACAAAGGTGCTGTTGATGGGCCAGGGTTTGGTTCTGTGAAGGGGACCACCTGCGGTTCCGTGGAGGGGCTCTGGAGGGGAATTGGTGTCCACTGGCGGTGGGTCGTCTGGGTCCTCGGCGATGGCAGCAGCGGGAAGCACACAAACGGCAGCCTCTTTGTCAACTGGTAGGACAAAGTCCCACTTTTTGACTTCCTTGCCCATGTCGAGATTCCACACCATACTCTGCACAAGCATCTCGCGGAACTTCGCCTTCACTTGCTGGATTATTCCCTGGTCCAGGGGCTGAAGCATACTGGTGGTGTTCTTTGGCAGAAACACCATCTCGATGTTCCTGAGTTTGTCGAGAGCAGAATGTACGGGCAATTGTCGACGAAGAGCACGTCTTTTATATTTGTGGCGTCTCATCTTTGAATAAAAGCCTTGAAGCCACCTCGCGAACACCCCCGAGGTCATCCATGCCTTCTTATTAAAATCATAGTCACAATGCAGGATGTTGCCTTTGAAATCCAGGGGTTTCTTGAACTTCCCGATCATGAGGGGCTTCATCTTACCGCTGCCGTCCATGTTGCAGCACAGAAGGACGGTGAGGCGCTTCTTGCTCCTCTTCGCACTCTTGCACTTATCCCCTTTCACAGCAAGAGGAGGTTTAGGCATTAGGTTGTAGAACATCCCCAGCTCATCAGCGTTGTATACATCTTGAGGCTGATAACGCCTAAGGATGTTTCGGAACAAGGGCATTCACTCCCTCACCGGTGTTGGGCCGACTGATGCACTTTCACCGACGACCTTGTGGCTGGATATTCTAGGACGCACTTTGAAACGCTCTAGCCTCCCAATTGAACATTTAAAGTTTTCTATACCCAACCTCAGGGCAAATTCATCGGTCCGTTTATAGGCACTTTTGCGCTCTAAGCTGGCTGAACCACTTCAGCATAGCCTGCTTCAGATTCACGTGCGTCGCACCCTTCAAATTTTTGGCCTTTACATTGTGGCCTTCTCTCTGCACTGCATTCACAATTTCTTCTCTCATTTTGAGAATCGTGAAAAGTGTCGACTTAGGGATGCCATGCTGCAGCGCAATCTCCGTCTTTATAATCTTCTTCTCATCCACTTCCTGGATGATCTCGTACTTCTTCATGAGCATCAAGGGTCTCTTTCCACTCATTTCGTTAAAATTATAAATTTGTGTCAAATAAAAAAAATAGCGTGGGTTGTCAAAAATTGTTCACAAAATCAAACCGAAAACGCAACCAAATCGAAATAACAATGGCATAAACAATAGCGTGGTTCGTCAAAAATCGTTCACAGAATCAAACCAAAAACGTAACCAAATCGAAATAACAATGGCAAAAAAATAGCGTGGTTCGTCAAAAATTGTTCACAAAATCAAACCATTCAATTCAAATCGAGAATCGTAATAACAATGGCAACAAGCCTGGTGCATGGTATAGCGGCAGTCACATGCGGGGAAACATTGTCTTGCTTATGGGAGGGGTTGGACAGAGTCAAGTGCTATTGGCTGGCACTGATGGGGTGGTCTATTTTTATAGCTGACCCACCTCAGTTACCAGTATTACAGCTGATTTCCTTAAACTTTTCGACCTTTTTTTTTACACATTTTTCACGGTTCCCCGAAAAAGGGTCGCTACTTCGAGAGGGACAGAGGGGCGCTATTCCCGGAGTCGTAGAATCAAGAGTTGACTGTATGTACTTTTAAAAAATATTAAAACTTAGATAAAGTTTCAAATTTCACTTGTCACAAATTAGTGTGTTAAATTAAACCTAAGCATTTTGAAATGTTGAAAGAACAATAATATACAAGAACTAATTTTAATTTAATTTGATTGAAAAATGATAACCTGAACATGAGAATTTAACCCTGAGATTTTTTGGCTTTTCACACTCGGGATTCAATTTCTCTGTTCATGTTGTCAGTTTTCACTTAAATGCATTTTTTGCCATTATCAGCACCATTCTGTAAATATAAATCTATTTTTCATCTTCTCGTACAGTCACTACTTGTAATTCATTATTAATGTAAAATAATTTAACAACACAATAGTTAATTATTAATCCAATTTTACTTTAATTTTATGAAATAAGTTCCACTCACTCTATTTATTTTGATAATTTTAACTTTATAATTTATTTAATATCTTATATTTTCACATTTCAATTATATTCAAGTTATTACCTCAAAATGTCAGTTAATTTCACATTTTAACATTTCATTGTATTTTATTTCATCTGATTACTCTCAACATTTTGTCTACTAAATGACTTTACTCTCACCTTTTCATTATTTTACGCAAAGTATGTTTATCAATTTTGTATATCAGACTACTTGTTGTGGTGTATTTTTGCAAAACAACAATTTTGAATTATTTTACTCTAATTCAAATCTTTATTAACTTTGATTTATATTTACTCTTAACTACAATTATTATTATTAACAAAACCCAAAATAAATGTGTTAAAATTAGTCTATTCAATGAATTAACATTTGATTTAGATCTCATTTATGTATCTATTATGAACATCTAACTAAACCATCGAGATTTCCTTATTGCACTCTTAGACCAAGGTCTCGTATTCTAGTTGTGTATTTAACTCTTTACGGTGCTACTGTCCCACACAACAAACCAGTGGTAGTGCGTGATATTTATTTTTGGTGGGGCTAGGTTAATGCTTACCAATAATTATTTTTTCTCACCAGGCGTAAATTAATTTCATTTAAGTTTTCTTATTTTTTTAAATCACTAGAATTACAAAATCATTAAACAAATCTACAAACATACAGAATAAAATAATACAGGTTTTGAATTAAACTTCCAAAGGGATAACACTATTTCATTATTTGTACAAAAGTTGTGCATGTCTGTTATTCTGACTGGCAAACACATCAATGACTCTGTTGTTGAAGTTTGGAAAATCGGCAATTTCTTCCTTATGTATAAAACAATGACAAACAGCCAGCGAATTTAACCGGTCTTGTCCCATGGTGTTCCTAAGGAACGTTTTGATTCTTTTTATCATACTGAAACTACGCTCCGACCGCGGAATATACTGCATTATTGTTCCAAATGTTTTAAATCTACATACATTTTCCAAATGAATTGCACATTTCTCATAGTTAAAAAAAAATTCTATCACTTAAATGTTTAAGATCCTTACAGCCTACCGGTGTCAATAATTCCACACCACCAAATAATAATAATAATAATAATAATAAAAAAGGTTTTTTTTCCTTTCCATCCACCTGCATAATATTAATGTAGAGTCACTAGGCTGATGCGCTCCTAACCGTTTAATTCCAAGTTTTTCTTGAGGTTTTAACTAAAAAAACGGAGTTTTTAGTAAAGAATCTACTTTATTAATTTTAATTAATCACTTTCACTCGTCACCTTACTTATTGGGTCTTGAACACATACTAAATACACACTAAAACAAAATAAAAACCATCTTTATCAAATCGCGGGCCCACTTAGAATGACCCGACGAACTACTGTTAAGCGCAGAGGGGAAATGGCCTTGAGAAATACCTCCCACTGGCCGATGAGGCTTATCTGAGAGGGGTTGGCCCATGTCAACTTCTACCATTTACTCATTGGAGTCTCAAGCACTGATACAGTCGCGTGACAATTGTAGCAAGTAATGAATCCTCTTGGGACTGGAAAACTTTATAACGAATCAAATATTTCCCTGTGTGTAGAGAATGGTGCTCCACTTCATATTAATATTTTTACAAAGACATGTTATAAAATAAAAAGAAAAAAAAAATTTTCCTGTGTTCAAAAAGTGTTGGTGGGGTCCGAGCCCCTGTGATGGAGGAAACTACATAATAAACCATTTAAATGTATATCATACAATTTTCTGACTTTTAATCATTTTAATAGTTTCATAAAAAGTAAAAACGTTCACATCTATTCAGGTATGTAGATATATCATGAATTTATAACTAAAATGTCTCTGTTAAAATGTATTTACATAGTTTTTATTGTAAAATAAATATACATAAACACGGAACTTACACGTTTATCATGAATATAATACTTTGTGTGTGTGTGTGTGTGTGTGTGTGTGTGTGCGCGTGTGCGCGCGTGCATGCATGCGTGCATGCGAGCGAGCGAGAGATTTAAGTATTCCATCTCTAATAATTAAAAAGCATCTCAAATATAATTATGTAAACCTTGATTTCATATAACAACTTTGAGCAATCTGTAAAAGGCATTATATAGATTTGTGTAGTGGAAAATAACAAAATCATAAAAAAGGACAAAAGTTTATTAATAATCGTGTATTAAATTTAAATGTCTTAATATAGTTAATTAACTGAAAAAGAGTTCTCTTTTGTTTATGATATAATAGACATCCCAATCAGAATAGAATTTTTCAGTGGCACTAAGACTAAAAAACTATTTTTTTAATTCGATTTAAAAAATGTCACTTTAATTAAAATTGAACATTTAGATTTGAGGATTGAATATGGATTGAAGATTCAAAAGAAAACTTCATATTTGGATTCGAGTAATATAAGATTTGACCCATTTTGAGAGATCCATTAGGACCATAAATCCTTTGCAATCTTTGTTTTGAAAGTAAACTTTTGTGCATTAAATAGCCCAATAAAAATATGTTTAATGCTTCACAAGATATTTTATTTTTTATTTAAAAAAAATTGATATTGATTTTTGTTCACAACTTTAAAATATTTAATCTACCAATATTATGAGCAAGCGCTGGCCTTATTTTGACAGACTCGTGATGGTGCCATATTCCAAGAAGGGCGTGACGTAGTGACGATTGGCGAATGGACTGACCGCATATACCAGAACACACCTCAAGAGCACATCATAACTAATGTGGTGTCTGGCCGGAAGATGAGGGTACAGAAATACAACTTTCCTGACACAGGTGAGGATAAAACCAACGCAAAGTTTTTTGTTTTTTATTTTATTGATTATTATATCTTTGAAATATTATGGGCACTCGCAAGGCCCCCTTCGATGCCAATCTCTTCATGGGACGACTGGAAGAATGTTTCCTACGTTCTATGCTCATCAAACCACTAGTATAGTTCCAGTATATTGACAATATTTTTATGATTGGGACACATTTGAGAAATGTGCTCAACAACTTTCTGGAAAAATTAATCAAATTCACCCACAATATTTCACTACATCATGTCACTTAATTGGATATTGATGTCTTTAGTGAGAACAAAATTATTTACATGACAGTTCAATATTTTAATTGTTTTGCACCATATACAGTACAAAGGTGTTGATGATGTTTGAAAATAGCAATTCCCTGAATGTTTCAGTGGTGTGGAACCCTTGGATAGAGAAAGCCAAGGAGATAGCAGATTTTGGAGATGACGAGTTTCCTAACATGGTGTGTGTGGAGTCTGGCCACGTTTCTTCCCCTGTCATCCTCCTTCCGGGTACAGCGTTTGAAGCCAGTCAAATATTACAGGTATACAAACCTACTGATACACGAGTGCCACCGATCATTAATGTCACACCTGGATTATGATGCTCATCTATAGGCTGTTCCACTCTCAAATTGCAGTACAGGCTCTTATGGACTATTACCATCTCTTTCCAACCCATTGGTTTCTTTATTAGCGCTGTCCTTTTTCTACCAAGCGGAGTTGCCATTTTGTATCTTAAATTTGAATGTTGTTATTTCTATGAAATAAGCATGGCATATTAAAGAACATTCACTTATCCATCTTGTGAAATCAATTAAAACCTCCATAGATGTTTTTAAATCAATATTTTTTTTTTCAAAATATGAAAATATGCATTGTCTCAAAGTTTCACGAGGTTCCAAATATATCACATCATAAGTCTCATTCCAATTGTGTGGAAAAGCCAGTAATTTTATGGTGTCTGTTATAATAATTATGTACAACGTCTGCAAGGTCTGAAAGTAAAATCTTTTACCCAATGTAAAAAAAAAATTAAAACGTATTATACCTCCTGAAATATTTAAAGTAAAACATGAAAAAGTTGTCTTGTTAGAAACTTTTTTAATTTTTATTTTGCATATGTACATTATGTTTAAGATATGATAAGAAAAGCTCAAATTTATTTTTGAAAAAAACTATGGGCCAATAGCGCCCCACATTTATGTGTGGTAGCGTTTTGAAGTTGAAGAGAGTGTAGTTCATTCTATGCTCTGGTCTTTGAAGAGCAGAGTAATGTTATACAGTTGTAACGTTGAGAACTTAAGCGTTAGTTCATCCCATCCACATCAAAATTGATACTATTGGTTTCACAAAATACAAGGTTCAGTCACTTATACATTCATTATACTCGTTTTCATTTGTAATTATAGTTTAATAAACAAGGTTTTATTGTACTTGACGAGACAATGTGAAAATTTTGAGAATACATTTTATATGCCTACTGATCACACTCCTCTTGAAAAAGCAAAGCACAGCCGTTTGATATATGTCCAAGAAGCCTCTCTCCAGTCGTGAGCCGTTATTCTTGTGTTACGGGTTGGTCATTATTTTATTATGGGTCTTCAAAGTGCTAAGAGTGTTTGGTGGTTTAATCGTCATTTTTATCAAACGTTTGATCATATTGTATTTTAATTTTTCCTTATATTTTTAGTTATAATATATTTTACTTTATATGAGATAATAATTTTATGTATTATTCATATTGATTCATAATATTTAGTGTTAATTTTTTAAACTATTTATCATGGAAACAGTAGCAAGAAAAGTGCATAACATAAGTATGTTGAGAAGCAAAGAACGTCAAATAGTAGTGAACGTTTTCAATTATTTTACTAAGACAATGAATGTCACCAAAGTAGTTAGGGAAACATGTAAAGCCACGAAATGTTCCGAAATAACTATTTACGCATTAAGAGAGGAACAAAAATGTTATCCTTTGCAGACTCCTTCAAAAAGAAGATAAAAGGGAAACTAAATAATTCAAGAACGAACACATACGACAGTATGGTACAAAGTGGTGTTCGTCGTCTTGTCCATTCCTTGTTATTTGACAACCTGCCCCCTACTTTAAGTATTACAGGGTCCCTATAGTCTGGAAAGTCAGGGAAAGTCAAGGAAGCTTAAAGAAAGTCAAGAAAATGACAATTCATGTCACACTTCTGTTCCATCGGAAATTGTAAAGCCGCAGAAGAAAGGTTTTGGCAAAAGTGAAGAAAAGCCATAGCCAAGAAATGTTTCTTTACTCCCAAAAACAGTTGGTACAATGTGTTTCTAACAGTTTTTCTTTGAATTCAAAATGGAGTAACCCAGTGTTAGTGTTATCTGTACTTTCTTCTTTCTTTTTTGTGTTTGATAAAGGCAACAATGCCGAAATATTGTTCTATTTGTGTTAAAATTTGTGTGTTACTACTTCTACTATAGAAGACAGAAGAAAGGAAGATGATGTCACCTTTGTGCTATGGATTCTTCCCACACTTTTCCTCTTTCCCTAGGTGGGCTTTCTTCATAAAATTTACTCTTATTAGTTTATACTTTATTTTCCCTCTTTCTTTAGTTTTATCAATTTCCTTTATTATAAAATTATTTAACCACTGGGCCATTTTTAAACTCTTTGATAATTTGAAATTATAGCAAACCAAATGTTTGTTTTTTTAGTTCTAGTATACTGGTTATTTGAGACTTATCTTAGAATAAATATGATTATATCTCAACAATTAATTTACCATTTAACTGAATTTTAACCCACATTAATAAAACATATTATTATGACAATACTATTTTTATAAATGGGTTAAATTCTCTATTTTACAAATCCGAATCTTGGAAAATAATGGTAAACATAAGAGGTTTTCTTGACTATACTAAGTACTAGGTTGTTATGGTAAATATAAAAAGTAACGAAATACGAATAATATAACCATTATAACAACCATACTTTACTGGGAGTGGTAAACTTATATATTTATGGTACTAACAGGGTAGTGATGTGTAATACATGGAGCCTACCTAGTGTTCATGTGAGAGGAGAAGAATGTAAGAAATTAAAGAAGGAAGAATGGTGGAAGGATAGAGGAAGATGGAGGCATTTTACTAAATTGACCTGGCTATAGGCTGGAAACAATTGATGATGAATATATATATCATAGTAAATATATCATGAATTATATCATAATATAACATAAAACTTATATTAATTTACCACTTCATTGAATGTACGAGTGTCGACCTTGGTGGTCTTGCGGTAAAGTGCTCATATCAGGACCTTATGTTCATAGGTTCAAACCCAGCCTGAGCAATAAAAATCCTTAGCACAGCTTCCTTTGTGATCCCCTGTCAATTGTGGCAAGAAAGGTATGAGAAAATAGTTTTCCCGAAAAAATTGGTAGGCCCTTTTGTTCATAAACATTCTTGTGTGCTGATATAATCAATCGGTTAGAAAAAGTGCACATTAAATACCAAAAATATATAAATATTATATGTATGAATGTTATAATGATTTTATTATTTATAACAAATAATGTTAGCATTTTATTCATTTTCTTGAAGCCTTCAATTTGAAATATCCTAAAGGATTAAAAGGTTTCATCTCTAGATTTATTATAACTAAAATGAATGTTAATATAAATGTAAAATGAGGTAATTCTTGTTGTGTGCAGGTGATGTGAGTAGAGGGGGGGGCTGCAGGAGGTAGAGGGAGAGGGGCAGGCCGGGCAGCGCATGCCCAACAGCAGCAACCGCCACCTGCCAGTCCTGTCCCCTCCACCTCAGGAGCGGGCGGAGGGGAGGGGGTGGTGCCTGTATGGCCGCCTGCCCCTTGGTTGGCCCTCAACAACGTGTACATGGGTGAGATGTTGCACCATCGGCTGCTTCTGGAGCACCGCAAGGACCAGCCCGCACCATCGGACCACCCTCACCAATGTGGCAACCCCTGTAGCATCTGCTCGCTCAACCTGTAGTCCCCACCACAGTACCGTCACATGGACACAAAATCTGGAAAGCTAAGCTCAACAAATATATAGAATATAATTTCTTGTATAATACATTTCATCAGTTTTTATTCATCATTTCCATGGCTCATACAGTTTTTCTTTGCTAAAGCTGCAAGGTCTTTGGTAAATTTGTTCTTTCTCTCCTGGAATTCTCAAATTTTGTGTTCACAGTTTTATGACAATCAAGTATTTAATTCACTAGCAACATGTGCATAGTGCACAGTGCACAAGTAGAGTTGAGCAAATAAAGATCTAGAATCAACAGACCAACCAAATTTTAATTGAAAAACTTTCTTAATAAAGTTAGAACAAGACTTCAATTTTATTTGGTTGACATGTTTATCATAATTACAGAGCACAATCTCTTTTTTGCTCTTCTTTACAATGCATTTGATTACTTCCAAAGTCCAGCATAATAGTTTTTTTTTACTATTGTGTACTTAAAAGCTTGGCAGAACCGCAAACGTACATAAATGATTATTTTTCCATATTATTGTTTGTCATTCAATGGCTTTAATAATTGGACAAGGACAGTCGAAAATTCTGAGTGACTAAATAATAATCCCTGCATCCATGTTATTATCTTTCAAAGTTTCTTATCATCACGAAAACTATAATCTTTAAAAAAAAATTGAATTTAGATTCATACTTTTAAAGGAAAATATAGGAACCTGATTTGATCAAATTAAGATTCAACTCACATCTTGGTGAAATAATGATGAATTTCATCACTCTTATCAGGAATTTTATAGTAATGAAAATTGATAAAAATAAAGAAAAGGGAAAAAACAAACTAATAAGAGTAAATTTGATGAAGAAAGCCCACCTAGGTAAAGAGGAAAAATGTGGGAAGAATCCAATGCACAAAGTTGATTTCTTCTTCTTTTCTTCTGTCTTCTATAGTAGAAGTGGTCAGACACACATTTTAACACAAATAGAGTAATATTTTGGAATTGTTGCCTTTATCAAACACAACAACAATGCTGAAATATTAATCTCTCTGTGGTTAAATGTGTGTGTGACTACATCTACTATAGAAGACAGAAGAAAGGAAGAAGACGTCACCTTTGTGCATTAGATTTTTCCCGCGTTTTTCCTCTTTCCCTAGGTGGGCTTTCTTCATCAAATTTACTCTTATTAGTTTATTTTTCCTTTTTCTTTATTTTTATCAATATCCATTATCATAAAGTTATTTAGCCATTGGGCCTCCTCATTTTTAAACATCTTACCATGAATTATTATTTTCCTATTAAAACAATTGCAAAGGCATAGTTTTAGAGTAAATGATTTGATTCTGCATGATTTATGTACATGATACCACTAAATAGTAATTCACAATGCTTGTGATTAGAATTTTTCTTGTTGCTTTTGGTTTACATTTTATTAGTTTCTGGATGCTTTTTATTTTAACACTGTCTTTTTTTTTACTTAACTATATAGTCTTTATATTGATATTATAGATAAATATTATCATTTATATTTTGCAATTCTGACAAACTTTAATGTTTGTTTAGCCTTTGAAATGTTGTTACACCTTGCCTTATGGCATATTTAATCCAACTCTTTCAATGTCAATTTTCATTTTTGACTGTGACCATGTTGCTCTGAAGCAGTTTTATTTTGATAACATTTGATTGTATGACTAGATATGATTCCAATCTGGCTGTGTCTGAATTTTTTTATATTTTTTTTCTATATGTTCTTGCCACTTTTGGAATGGATCTCAAGGGGTCCAAGTATTTTGTATTGTGATTAAAAGTAAGTGGGTTAATCAACACATTTCTCCTTCACTGCCGGAGTAAAAGTTATTAAGTAAACACAAATAAACAGAAAATGAACACATTTAAACACAAGCTCTCACTAGCCATAGGTAGATAAGCAACCATATTTTGGAGGCAAGAAGTGTGTGTTTATTTAATTCAGAATTATGTTTTATTATTGGAATAAGCTACAGGAAGGGTGGATATAAACATATAAAAGGAACAAATATAATATGGTTTTTACAATAAAAAGAGGCAGCCATTTTATTTTCTTTGTTAAATCCATATCGTGTTCATTCCTTTTATATTTTTCTATCCACCTTCCCTGTACCTTATTTAAAAAATAATAGTTACCTCATAAAGCAAAAATAGGTTTTCCTTATAAAGAATTATGCCTTCGCAATTTTTGTTTTAATTAAACCGTTCCTATAAATTAATGTGGTAAAAGATTTGCAATTTCATATAATTTGGGCAGGGATAAGTGATTATGCTTTTCACAAAGTACCTACTAAGCTAAAATATATATTTAATTTTTCTTAGGCGACATCCTACAATTTTCACCACATCAAATTAAAATAAGTTTAAATAAAGCACTATGAAATGTGAAAAATGTGTAAGATAACAACTAAAGCATGTAATCTTGTCAAATTTATATATATTATGATCTAACCAAACTAACCAGATTAACTACCATAACTTTATGTTCTACAACGTTTACTTTACATCCATTATTGTTTCCAACCTGTGACCTAGGTCAGTTTTTTATTCAAGCTATATATTTTCCACTACTGGCTTGCTAGACACTTATTCATTTTATTAAATACATTGAATACCTAACTAAAGTTATTAAAGTTCATTATACTATTCAGACACAGTTAAGTTTGTAAAATGTTGAAACTATTAACAATTTAGGAGCCCGTGTTACCCAACGGACAACACACGATTTAGGTAGATGATACAGCTTTAACCAGGCATCACATCATAGTGCAGTTATAATCATTTTAATATCAACATATTAAGAAATTGGTTCTAATTTCACTGCTGTCAAAGCAATAATGTAAAAAAAAAACTGCTCTTAGTATTTTTCTGGTTTAAGTGTGATTTTGTATTAGGATTCCCGGTTTATCGGTCTAGATGAGCTCTTAAGCTTTTCTAGCAAAGAAAATATTCCATTCTTAAAACATTTTACTTATATATATAATACTGAACAGCAGAGTAATTTACAAGTAACAACATTTTCTCTCTCTCTAAATGTCTTTATTTATAACTTGGATGAGGTTGTTTGTGCCTGTAAAATATTTTATACGTCAGTAGTCACTCTACACTTGAGTAACATTTCACTTTAATTGACCAAAAGCACAGGCAGGCAAATTTTTTAGTTGAATAGCTACAACTTTTTATATTTTATTATTCTATATATATAAGATATATATACAGTTCTTAAAAAGTAAATTAGTATATTGTATATTTGAAAGAAATTTTACTTCTTTTTTTTTTCACAAACTGTATTTATCGCCAAAGTTTTTAATTAAAGGCAGTTTACCAAGAATCTTAGTTACTTATGGAGATTTAATGAAAGACTGAGTAAATAATTGCCTTTTCTTTTCTCCTTAAGAAATAGTACTAGCTTTAAGTAAAGTTGTGTAATTAGTGTTTTATTTAGTTTTTTTTATAAATATATATATATTAGAGATTTTAAAGATTTCAATTTTTTTTATTTTCAATTCTGATACTCAAGTTTGTGTGATAAGGTGGTATCTTAAATTAATGTCAATTTATTTTAGTGGTTTGCGAGTCTTCATTTTTCACTTCAAGTCGAGATTAATGAAAACATAGAGTTTTTTTTTTAATTCAAGTAATATAAACGCAACATTTGTACAATCAATATTTCAAGTTGATTTTTTGTAATAGATCCATTGATATAAATACATAGATTTCTTAGAATGAGATTTTTTTATTAAAACAAAAAATATAAGCAGACAAATTAAGATTTTTTGATTATATTAAATATAATTGTACTATTATACAAAAGAAAATATTGAGGCACCCTCTTTGCTATGAACTAATATCTTAAAATTCAAAATTCTGAGTACTCAAATTTTTTGAGTTTAGTAAAAATCGTTTTGAGTTTGAGCAGTTACTAAAACTCGGCTCAAACTTAAATTTTCAAGTACTCGTGCATCTTTAAGTTATGTAGAATTAAGGAATGTCATGTTCATTTCTTAGTCTTCCACAAGATATCTTGACATTTGATATTTCACTTTCAAACTCCTTTTATGTGTCAAAAGTATTTTTAAACACTTTTTCTGTACAGGGATACGTGTATAAAATGGCTGTAAGTGTAGGTCTAGATGCATTAAAAAAACGTAACTTACCTATTTCATCATGAGCACAATTTATAATTGAAAAAAATTTTTTTTTAACTAGGCCAAGTAAGTCATAACGATTTATCTCTCAAAGGATTCTTAGTTGGTGTTTTTTTTAACTTCAATCAATATAGTTTAGTGACCTTTTTTAATGGAAAATTTTGGTAAATTGAAAATTATTGCTTTTTATTGGGTTAATGTACCATATTCAACTATTTTTAATAATCGCATCTTGTATAACAGTGAACATGATTGGAATGTAATATTTCGCAGGCCCATATTTGCATTGAAAAAATCCACTCTTTGTACACACTACAAGAAATTGCATTGTCTAATAAGGAAAATTGTTCGGCCCAAATATTTTAAATTATTGTTTTAAGCATTTATCTTGCCCTATTTTCCCACAAATTACTTGCCAAGGTTTGACATTTTAATCCCTTTTACGAGCTCTTTGCTTACCTTCTTGTTTTTTTGGGCTGATATTGCTTTATTATATTTGTTTGTGACCGTTGTAAATGCTCACAGTGTATTGTTTAGTGTTTTTTTATATGTTATCAACTAGCATTGAGCAATAAGTATTCTTTTTGCGTATCTTGCCAACTTGTCATCGATAACGATAATAAATTAATACATGGTAGTTATAGTAATTAATAAATATGAGACATGTTAGTGTTGTGAGGATTTTTGATATTGTATTTATTATTATTATCATTATTATTATTATTAATTATTATTATAATAAGATTGTCATAAGTGTGTGGCATATTAGTTTTAGTGATAAGTTTCTTGTTGGTCATGTTGTGTTTGATGAAGAAGTGTGAAAAGTTTAATTCATTAAAGAAAATAATTACATAGAGATGGTCTGATATTGATTTATTTCTGATATTCACTGTTTGTAAAGTAGCCTATACATTAAAAAAAAACACCCACAATTTTGGTACACTAGAGCACAGTTATAAAATCTAATAAACAATCACATTATTTAATGGAAGTCTCGTTCATGATAACACTTAATTGTGCAAGACCTTTTGATGCTAAATATGTTACAGGTCATAAAATTGTATCTGGTTACTTTGTAAGTGTATATTTTCTTGTTTAAAATGTAACCAAACTTAATTTTCAGGAAAAATTATAGGTGGTTGAGTTGGCGTAGTGGCAAAGAGTTATTGTTTATGTTCTTACATCCTAAACACAGATTTTGAAAAATTAATAAATTAATCCGACAGTATTGATGTTATCTTAAAATTGAATTACTGGCTTATAAACCATTATGAAATATAGTATGGGACCATCACTAGTTTTAGCAAGTTTTTAATGGTGTTATAAGTAAGTTAAAACTAAAATGTATTGCAGTTGATTGACTAGTTAAAAAAAAAAGGATTGTAAAAAGTTTTGTTGCTTTTAGCCACATGTTTTGGCGGATAAGTTACTGATTATTATTATTATTGCATTTATTATGTAGTATTATTAGCATAGCTTTTTAACTTTGTATTGTGCTGATAAATTATGTTTATATTGTATGATGGTGTTTCATGTTGATAAAAAATACTACTACTTTAATATCTGGTGATGGAAGATGCACCAGTGATATTAAGAGTATCACTTTATTGAAAAATTGTAAATTTAAAAGCTAAAGCTAAAATAAGCTAATAATCTATGATGTGAACCCACAATCGAGCTATAATGACTGAGCATCTGCCGCCGTTAGTGATGACAGTGCCAACATTTACAGATAAAGGGTGTCACGTGGTCAGCACAACAACTCCTTTAGTCATTAATCTCAGTTTTTTAGACCAAAGCTACTACTTATTTTTCAAGTAACTCCTCATTTATCCTCACGAGGCTGAGTTTGACTCTGTTCCAAACCCACTGCTTCACAAAAAAATCTGTGACGGGGATTGAATCCTGGACCTTTGAATCTTCAGCTGGCCACTAGAGTCAAAATAAGATGATTAATTTAATACATAATGATTGTATTCACAATGTGCATTAAAGTTTCTTTTTTAAGATATGTTGATTTGAGGCTAAGCTTTTAAGTTGAAGATAAGGGAAAAAAATAATTGACATACATTTCGCTCGTGCAGCCAACCTTAAAGGAGAAAAGTTGGTTCCCTGATCTTGCATTATAAAACAAATTTTCGAGTCACTGTGGACCGTTTATTCGCCCCAAGGCAGTTGAACAATTACTAAATAATAGTGTTGGATCATGTCGGCTGCAGATAATACAGTGATATAACTCTGGAGCTAATAATAAAACTTAATTATTGTTTATCTCTTTGTGAAAACGGATCCGATGTGCCTTGAAAATTTGTTTTGTATGTATTTTTGTAACTGTTGATTTTAATTTTTTTTTCTTATAAGTTTTCTGATCTTGCTATCTTCACTTTTTAATTTAATTTTAGCATATAATGTATATATGTGTTATAAAACTAAAATAATTTTGAACAATTAGTAAAGATTTTCTCTTAAAATTCGTTTTCTTTTTAGATTTATTAGTGTCGCTGTTCTTTTATGCTAGCAGCTGAATAACGCTTTTCTTGGCTTCAAACAGACCCAAAAAAAATCTTCATTTTATCTATTTTGATCGAGTTTTTAGTTAATTTTAAAATTTCAGTCCTATGTGTGTGATAACATGTACAGATTCTTTATTTCATTAATATTATTTCTTATCTCAGAATGTATCATTTTCCATCCTCAGCAATTTTATTTTAACTACTTTGAATGTCTTGCATGTTAGGTTATATTTGAAATGTTGAAACTTTATTGATCCTGATAATTGAATCATGAGGCTATTAGTATAAAAAAAAACCTAATAATTAGCTGTGATGGACATTCACGTGGTAGGATTTGTTTATTTAAAAATAAGACTCATTGTTTCCAGAACAAAGTTGAGTTATTTCATTATTATGATTGAAAGATAGTAAGAACATTATTGAATATTCAACTATTAAAGGGAAAATATAACATTGGTTGGTTATTATTTTGTTCCTAATACATTTATAGCAAATTTGGACTTAGGTTGTTTTGTCACAGCTATTTAATTTTAATGTATTAGTTGTATCATCAAAGAGTATTAATTATTTTACAATCACAGGGTATTTCTAAAAGAATGTTTCAATAAATTGTATCACATTCTGTTTTTCTGTTTTGAAAAAGCATTGATTACCTGTTAGAAAAGTCTAAATATTTCTGAAGGTTGAAAAAGATTGTACCCTAATTTATCTTCTTTGTATTCATGGTCTAAAACTACAAATAAAAAAAATACCCAAGGAAAGAATAGTTTGGGAATTTGAACGCCATTGCCACTTTAAAAGCTTAGTGCTTGTTGATTGCTTTAATTTGGAAGGTTTAATAGTCTCGTTAAGATTCTCACGAGTCACCAAAAACTAATAAAGATGTATGCTAAATAAACTTGCGTTAAGTTTGCACTCTGCTGGAGAAAGCTAACTTCCACACCAAGGGTGTGTTGAGATATTGTTTGCATGATGCAACTTTGTAAATTATTGGACAGTGGTCCAGCATCTTATGCAATGCCACTATCAAGTGGGGTAAGACTTGCCTGAAGAATTCAAACTACTTGAGCCGCCGCCAACGAAACAGTTTTGCGACTAATTATGTCTAACCTTTTAAAAAAAAATCATGATAAGGTATGAATGTATTGGTAAAATATTGTAGATGAACTTTAAAATTTGATTTGACTTAATAGAATTCTCTTAAATGTGTAGTTAAGAACAGAGATTGCAGTTTTTACTTTTTATGAGGGGGTCTTGAAAAATAATATTAACACTTTAAATATCACTATTTTAAAAATTTAAAATATTTGTTCAGCCTCTTGAATGTGATTTTTGGCGCTATGTATCCATAAAAATTTCCTGAATCATCTTTCCTCAAAAATTATTTGTTGTAAAATTAGAGCATATATCTTAAACCAGTTTGGAAGACCACGCAGAAAAGTGTATGTTGTGTCTAATCTTTTAACAATCCATTCACATATGTATGGTCTAATACAGTGTTCCACAACTTTTTAAGTTCACGGTACACTTAATAAGCCTACATTTTTTGTGATACGCTGTTTTTTTTTGTACGCGCCACGGTAACAGAAAATGGATTACACACCCTATGCAACAATCATATAGTAAAGCATAGTTAGAAAAGTAAAGACTAATTTTTTCCAAAGTAACTTCACATATTCCAAGTTTAAAATTTAAAGTTATTTTTCTATGCCCGTTTTTTTTTAACATTTAGATAAATTTAGTTCAAACCATTAGTAATTTAGGTAAACCAGAACTCTTAACTTTGCATGGAAGCACGAGTAAGAAATGAGGACTATAGGGCTGCTGCTCATACCAACTTAATCGTGTTCTTATTGCCACAGCCAGAACACTGGTCTAATAATCATGGCTTGGGTTTTATTTATGGAGAATATTTTTTACTATTATATGAATAGATTCGGGCAAATAACTCCGGATGAAAAGGTTTACAATAAGTCCTAAAAAATTGTGTTCAATTTAAAACAATATAAAAATTGTTTTTAAACGTCAAATTGGTAATTAGAATAATTATTGATTACTGGTATATTGTGATCATACTAATTGTTTGTGAGGTTGAGGTGAAAGCAGCAATTTTACAGATTTCACTTTTATACATTTCGATAGGTTCTCTGTAATACACTTGTCATGTCTTTCTTTCCCCCACCCCCTATATAATACTTTTAGTATAATCTTGGTTTCCTGAGTGAAATATTTAATCTACATGTGACCTCTTTTTGCCAATCTAAAATAGTTGTCCTTTTTTTATGTGTGTGTGTTTATATACATATGCATAGTAATATAATAGGTTCTCTGTGTTGTTAATTCGAATAATTTAGTTTTAAAAAACCTGACAAATATCTGAGTCATAGTTTTCCAGAGTCTACTCACTCTACCAATGTAGCTATCCAGGTGTCCATCTGTTTATCTTCTTTCTTGTACCATTATTTCTATTATTTTCAAAACAAATTGTTATAAGTTGCATATGTACAATTGGACTGCTAAAACAATACATATTTATTATTTTTATTGTAAATTTTTTTGCCAACATTTCAAAAATTGTCTAGAGAAAAATTAGAAACTTTTATCCGTCTAATGTGGGTAACACAGCCTTAAAGATGTATACGAATTGAGGAATCGGAACAAATAAGTATTATCTGTAGTGAAAAAAATTATTTGAAACTTGTAAATCAATTTAACTGCAATGCAAAACGTAATATAATATTAGGGGTGCGAGAAGTGTCAAGAACTTCAACTTCACTTAAAACATTTGCTAGTTTTGACTTCATTTTGCCAATAAAAATATTGACACCTAAATTCATTTTTATGTTCAATATCTTTCATTCTGTACTGTTATGTACATTATGTAATTAATATCCACTTGAAAAAAAATTGTCTGTAAATGAAAAACGTGTTACAATAATTTAATTTTTCAGCTTTAGTTAAAATATGTTTTAAACTTCAAAGATTATGTAAACTACGTTAAGTGTCTAAAATGTATAAATATTCACAATTTAATAAATTTTTTAACATAAATAATGTTAATAAAATATTCAATCTCTCTTTTGGCTTAAGGAATATTTCATATATTTGATTCGACTTTGATTTATATTGAAAAATTGGACTTTACGCTCCCCTATAGAATACAAAAGAAGTTTTTACCGTTTGTCTAAGATATATCCAGGACATACGACTCCATTATCTCGTCTAATCGAGATTATGTTCTGATATATGTACCATTGGTTACTTATGTAACAATATTTCATGTCTCAATGTAAACCCTATTTAGATTAAAGAGGCCCAAGCACACAAAGTATGCTGTTTCAGTCATAATAAAAAATGTCAACATAATAAATATTGTTGTCAGTTTAGTCTTTGCAGATTGGGCCCCTTTACCATTTTTTTACACTCAAAATTTGTGTGTCCAAATTAATTTGTATTTTGTAATAAATGTATTTGTAGTTCTTTTAAAAATGTTTAAAAAAATAGATTAAAACTAATAATTATTCAAATTAAAAATATATATATTGAAATATATTGTGTACAAATAGTTTCAAAAGGCAATAATATTTTGTGGAACATTTGAGCTCATTTTCTTGGTATGTTGTGTAAACTTTTATTGAAAAAGTTCAAGTTGAATGTGTTATAAAATGCTTGTTAGAATGTTAGTTTACTGAATAGTACTTAGATATAGTTATGTGAAACAGTAATTTATCCACGACAAGAATTTCACTTAATAAATACGAAAAATTGTTACGAGTAAGCACTGTTTGGTAGGGTTAGTTTTATTCAGGGGTGTGTCCAGCCCCAAAATACCTACTAATGTTCTTGGAAAATGATTTGAAAGATGAAAAATATTGTTATTGGAAATATTTAGTAGCAATATAATTATTATGCTTATATACATACTGTCAATCATAACATTAAAAAGTATATAATAAGACAGTGTAGAAACAGTCTCCACAATCTTAAACATTTCCAAGCCATTAGGCAATAATTCATAACTTTAAAAAAAGTATTTAAGCAGTGATCTCATTTTATAAAGATATATTATATGGGTTTAAAAGGAAATTGTAAGCCATAGCAAACAAAATAATGTTCATTAGAGGATAAATTAAGATCTACAACTATCTACAGGCTTTTATCTGCTTTCTATTTGCAAATACACCGATTTCTTTCCAACCCCATATTTAAAAAAAAAAAACTAATCTATTAAAAACTTAGGCCCTCCCTAACATACTTAAAAATTCTGGATATACCCCTGGTTTTATTGCATTAGATTAGAATATTTGGAGGTCTTCCACAAAAAAAAAGGAGGAAATATAAAATATACCAGCATATATACAGTTAAAGATTTTTTTTAAATTAATATTTGAAACTAATGTATTTTTAGATCTAGCATTTAGAAAAAAAACTGCGAGTAAAGTTGCAATGGAAACATTACATTTGTCCTGACAAGTCAAGTTTAAATTAATAAAATCAACTGTATGGGATTGGTGCAATAAAGACAACTTGTAACATCAACAAACTGAAGTGTATAAATCTAATTTGTCTGCCCCAATTAACAATAATAAAGCAGGATTTTGCTTCTTTTTTTTTCTTTTTTTTTTCTTTCCAATCGTGGAGCTATTATTAACATTGGTGAGAATCTTAGTTTTTTTAAAACAAAAAAGTTTGAAAGATAAATTTAGACCTTTCTGAGGATCTGAGTTTTAAAGCAAGCCGATTGCCATCTTTGTTAGAAATTGAACTATTTAAAGTTAAAAATTATAAGACTTGAACAGCTTAATCTCATCAATATTTTTTATAGCCCACATCAAGCCCAAATTGTTGTATCACTATAACATTTTATATTTTTACAAAGAAGGCACACATTTAAAAATAAAAAACATTTAAATTTAAATACCTATTATTTAATTGAGACAGCTAATAAATACCATAAAATCAAGTTCAACTTTATATTAACTAATAAGTTGATTATTTTTTGCTTGTCCTGATCATATATACTAAGATGAAATGTGCTGAAAAATTTATTATTTTATGAAAATACAAATATGTTGGTAAACATATTTCAATGGCTTGATACGATAATATTACAAATGTGTTTTACTTACATTGTAATTCATTGTCTAACAAGCTCTTTAAAAAAAAGGAAATCTTGAATAAACACAAACAAAATTATTTTTTTGACGCTATCGTTCTAGACACTGGAAGTTTTTATGGGTTTTTTTAAATTACTTTTTCATTGTCGGCTCCAGCCTGTGGCCAGGTCAGTTGAGTAAAATACCTCCGTCTTCCTATGTGCTTAAACCATTCTTCTCCTCTCAACAGAAAGTTTGCAAGTGAGTAGAAGAATGGACGTGATTAAAGGAGAAAAAATGGAGGAAGGATAGAACAAGATGGAGGCATTTTACTAAACTAACCCTGCCACAGGCTGGAAACTGTTGGTGATGAGCAGTCTTAAAATAATCAAGTTAAATTTTACCTAAACATTTTTTTGCACATAATGTACCACAATTATTTTTGACAAGGAAGGTGTCTAGCAGGCCCTCAGAATATACCTTGTTGAACTACAAGCACTTTTTTTTTTAGCACCACGTCTTACTATCTATTCATGTTATACACCTATGTACTAATTAAACTAATGGGTTAGGAATGAGTAAGGTTGAATTTAAAAGTGTACACGCATTTGCATGGAGGGAGAATGGGAAACCATTTAGGGAAAACCACCCTCAGTACACCTGGCCAAAATAGAACCATAATATCATTATCAGAAGTCTATATATTGCAAGAGTGACACCCTAGACAAATTTTTGCTCTAAAATAAAAAATACTTATTCTAAAATTTTAAATCTCTATCCAAACAATTTTTGACAATGATATTGAAGTAACTAAAAATATTAAGCCATTAAACTCTTAAATTATTTTAAATACTACTGTATAGGCAGGAGAGTCTTCCATCTTGGAGTATTTTCAACTTGAGTCTCATCATTTAAGTGTCAAAGCTAAGAATTATTAGATAGTAGCATGTGTGTGTGTATAAAATTGATTCGAACGCCGTTTTTATTTGGCTTAAATTGCTAGAACCATAAAGCAGTTAATTGCAAGCAAAATATTAACAATTTATATTAAAGGTGATTTCCATTCTTACCTGCTTCGGTTGTTGATTGGTCTCAGGCAGGGGTCACCAAACTGTTGAATGTGAGCTATAGTAGCTTGTGGAATTTTAAGAAGCTCTTAGGGGAATTATTTTTTATGAACCAGTAATTAAATAAAATTGGAGTCTTTGAGGTGAAGTGACAATTTACACACAGCCATATCAGCTGATGTGTGTGACATGGATTGTTTCTTCCTATTTTAGAAGTATTGAGTGTAAGGTTTTTCTTTTAAACAGAGTTAAAATAATTAGTGATTTTTGAAGTTTTTTATTTAAACGTTCTTCAATTGGGAACAGGAGTATTTATTTATGGAAAATGAGAGAAAAGTGTTTACTGTACAAATCTGTGAGCTACATTACAAAACAACAAAAAATCATTCAGAGATGGACAGCGATTTTCCTGCCAAACAGCTGAACTAAGTCAGTTAAGTGGACAGTCAATTTTTATGTAAAAGACATATACAAATTAATCTGACACACACTCATCCTACCACACATTTTAGAACACAAAAAAAAAACCCTAATGAAGAGGTTACAATAGTAACCAATATATTATTATAAGGCAAATTTTAGTCTGGGTAGCTCGCAAACCTATTTTAAATATTGAAAGTATCTCCTATAGTATGAGTTTGGTTTCCTTTAGTCTAACGCAACAATCTCCCAATAGACTGGACTGCTGATTAAGAGCGAGAGGTTAGAATCACGGAAGTGTATCGAAGCTGGTTTTACACTTGGTACACTTATTCTAAATTCAACCTTTCTCATCCCTAACTCATTATGTAATTAGTACAAATGTGTATAACCTGAACAGGTAGTAAGACGCAGTGCTAAAAATAAAAAAATAAACACAATGGATATTGCCAAGGTCTAAGCACAGAGATTGTGCCAACCGTCTGCACAATGCCATGCCAAAGACACTAAAAATGTAATATTCCTGTTTTTAACAGTCTTTATTTTCTAAATTAACATCACACTAGAGTTTACCATAATATTCGTGTTGGAAGTCTGTAATACCTTCTTTTTAGTGTGGGCTGGCAGCAAACTCTTTTGTCTATCTGCTACACCCATCAAGACAGGAAGGTGGCATATCAATTCTTGTGCAGTTTTCTGACCTGTGGCTCGTGTTATAATTTTTTTATGAATTGTGACAAATTACAAGCCAGATCATTGATGGAACAAGCGGTGGAGAGAGCAATATTCCAGTGGAGGGAGAGATGCCTTGCATCCAGTTCTTGGAGTAGACCACACCTGAGTGATTATACTTTTTCTTATGTAAGACACAATTTTCAAGCATGCCACATGTTTGTGACACACATATAAATATGATTAACAGCATCTTTTTATTTTCCTAGTCTATAATACATAAATAAGAGGTCTTTTCAGATACCAGTATATAACATATACCATCCAGCCCTTGACTCTAGAATCAACGAAACAAGAACCCCGAGAAGAAAATAAGGGCACACTATCATTTTCGGTGTACGAGCGATTCCCCCCTATTGGGGCGAGTTAAATTAAGGGGCCAATTTTGTGACTTCAATTAACGCACTTCCGTAGGGCTTAATAAGCAGACGCCATTTCTGATATTCTACAAATGGCTTTCGTCGGCAAGGCTGAATAGTGAAGAACATTCTGTATCTCGTCAAGAACACAAAAAAAAAAGTTGAGAAATATCTCGGCTCACATCCTCATCACCAGGGCACAGAAGTTGATGAAAGTGCATCTTTTTTCTATGAAGACAATCACAATGGTAACTTGTATATAAACATATTTTATTACACCCTTGTATTGAAAACACGACTTATTGCACATTTTTTCCATATGTGGATGAGTTTACACTTTATGCCTTTTTTTCACTCGTACGTTTTGTGCCATTTTCAAAATCATTGCATAAAAATCTTAACTTACAACAGTAATTTCTTAATGCACAAATTAATTATTTCTATTTACTTTGAACATTAATTTTCTCACGTAGTTTATTAGCATGGCAAACATGAAAAAATGGACGTTGCCTAATGTTTTCAGACAGTAAAATTTACTCTTTAGAAGACATTGACAAGGACATATCACCAGGTTACATTCCATACTTCAGGTATGCTCCAATATCATCCGTGGATGTAGAGTGCAGCTTCTCCAGGTACAATAAACCTCTTGGCCAATAATTGCCAATCATTCGTACTTGAGAATCTGAAGCTGAACTTCGTTGTACATTGCAATGCAGAATAAGGTATATCCGAGATGTAATTCTCTTTTCTTTTCATGCACACAAATGTTCTGCCTATGCAGGATCCCCCAGCCATTAATATAAAGGGACAAGAAGAACAGTTGGATTTTAATTATGTTATTTGCTTTTTTTTAAGTGCATTGTTTGTTTTTAAGGTTTTTTTTTAGCATTAATATGCAAGTTTTATACTAAGCAATATTGTGAGAGTGCAGGCTAGATTAACACTGGCCCGGCACACAACTATTCTCTAATACGTTTTAAACAAAGTTTTCTTTCAAAAATTTTAGCAAATTTTGTTAAAAAAATAAATTAAAAAATAGCTGTGTTGATTCCTATATTTCCTGAATTCAAATTTTAAAATTTAATTTAAAAAAGTTGTTTTAAGGCTTGGTATCACTGACAAATGACATGTTTACTACGTAGATTATTGTCAAACAAGAAAACACTTTTAGTAAATTAATAGTAGGCCTACAATTTTGTCATTTTTTGTGATTAACTACAAAAGTATATATAATTTATTTTACCAATTTGCTTAAAATTGTCATTTGAAGTCAAAGTCTATATAATTGTTTCAGAGATACATTTATGAGGTTTTTATGAATCTCTAATACATAGCATTCAAGCATCCAATCTCTACAAATGTTTCGGAAGATTTCAGTTAAAAAGATGTTCCACCAAATATAATCGGTGGAGTGAATTGCTAGTTAATAATCAATTTTTTAAATGTAATTCAAATTTAAAATGAACCAAGCTAGGATTCACTTGGTAAGGTGCCCCTATGCACAGGCCTAATAAGATACATACAGTAGAGCAGGACTACCCAACCCAATGGCGCCCACCGAGCCTTTTGCGTGAAAGCTCTCCCCCCCCCCCCCCCCCCCC
>CABFWB010000701.1:52341-116499 GCA_902151455.1 Timema bartmani | reverse complement strand
GGGCGGCGCGCGGCCCGTTTCGTGGGGGGCCGCCCCCCCCCCCCCCCCAACCTTTTACAATCCCTCACTCTCATTTGTCTTTCTTTGCAGGCTCATTTACAAAGTGTATATATTTTTTAAATGTACCTAAGCACCAAAATGGTGTTGCGTAGTTAAATAGTTCCTTGTGTCTTTATCTTGGTCTTGTTTAAATCTTAACTAAAGCAGTATTGGAGGGGGTTGAACCTCCCCTCCACCCATGGCTACAGCCTTGAGTATTACCCACAACCACATTTAACGTCAAAATCGCTGTTGGAAACTTAACAAGGCAGTTGACTGGCCGTGTGTATAGCGTTGAGGCTGACCTCTGAGCCTGGCAGTAGTTAGTAGCTACTGTGCAGTGTAAACCAATCATAACAGTTTCACTGTAGTTCATGCTGTTTCTAGTTAAATATTGATACTATATTGTTGGCTTTTTGTACTTATTTTTTTAATATTTGAACTTTTAATCCCAAAATGAGTGTGTCAAGTAAAAGAAAATGAACTAAGATTTTAACACTGACCGGGAAGAATGGTATTGTTTTGTCAATTTTAAAGATAAATATGTTTGATTGTTGTGTGGAATTAGTATTTCAGTGCAAAANAATTAGTATTTCAGGGCAAAAAAAAAAAAAAGTTGAAAGTCACTTCCAGACTAATCACGCCTCTTTTGAAACTAGCTATCCACTTAAATCTAAATTTAAAAAAATAAACTAAATCGACTAAAATCAAACCTAGCTGCCCAGCAGTTGGTTTTCACAAGACCCGTGGTAAAACAAAAATGCCACTATTGCTTCTTTCAAAATTTCTCACTTGCTCACAAAGAAGGAAAAAACCATTCCAGGATGGGGAGTTGTTAAAAGAGGCCTTTCTGACTGGAGCTGATTGCTTGTTTGAGGGATTTTTAAATAAGCATGAGATTATGTCAGCGATCCAAGACTTACAGCTATCAGATAACACTATTACAAGAAGAATACATGCAATTTCAGCTAAAGAATGACTTGGAAATATGTGAATGGTTCTCAATACAATTTGACAAGTCAACAGATATAGCAGGCCAAGCACAGTTGGCAGTTATGGTGAGAATGGTATTTGATGACTTTACTGCAAAAGAAGAACTATTGAAAATATTGCCAATGAAAGGACAAATAACAGGTGCAGATATCTACAACACATTCAAAACATATACCAAGTCGATAGATATGCCTCTGCATAAGCTATCTGCTATTACCACTGACGGGGCACCTGCAATGGTGGGTAACATCAATGGATTTGTTGCCCTGTGCAAGAAAGATGAATCATTTCCAAACTTTATGTCATACCATTGTATTATTCATCAAGAAGCCTTGTGTGGCAAAGTACTTTCGTTTGAACATGTTATGAAAATAGTTATAAAAATAATCAACTATATTAAAGCAACACCTTTACAGCACCGACTTTTCAAGGCCCTATTAAAAGATTCTGAAGTTAAACAGCCTGATCTTATCCTGCATACAGAAGTATGTTGGCTCAGTAAAGGTAAAGTCATCCATTGAAAAAATTATTCAAGTAAGGCCAGAAGAACTGGAGCTAGAGATTTTTGATCTTCAGAATTACATTGTGCTAAAATCCTATATAGCAGATGAGAACTTTTGGAATTTAGTCGACAGAATAAAGTTTCCTTTCTTGAAAAGTGCAGCATACAAGATAAAATCTTTTTTTCGGTTCCACATACTTATGTGAATCATTGCTTTCTACCATGAATATCATAAAATCAAAGTTCAGATCTCGACTTACTGAAAAACATCTTGATTGTTTACTAACAGGAATATCATCCTATGCTCTGAATTATGAAGTACTGGTTGATGAAATGCAGTGTCAAGGATCACATTGACTTTTGGTTTGGTAAAAATTGTTTCAATTGTTTAAACTGGTTTTAGATTAACTTGCGTGTGTATACTTTGCGTTATTTTATAAATGAATTTAAAACATAATTTTTAAATTCTAAGCTCACAATTTTTTTTAATAATATGTATTTGTGTGTGTGTGTTATTTGCATTATGAATTATGTTCGGCTATAAATTTACCTTGAAAAAGTAACTGGTGCCCGCTGCACTACTGTTAGTTTTGAAAGTGCTCTAAGGTACAAAAAGGTTGGGGACCTCTGCAGTAGAGCATTCAAACGTAAACCTGGAGACAGGCAATAACTGTAGTGTAACCGCAGAGCCTAAATGGAAGGCGTGTTTGTGTAATATTATGTTATGTTATATTATATTATGAGTTTCGAATGACAAAACGAGCGTTGCAGATTGTTTTAATTAGCCTATAAACAAATAGAATAGAAAAGCTGGCCACAAAAACAGTGTCAGCATTCCTTAGTCAGAAACCAGGTCAGGAGCCAGGATAAAATGTAAGGGATTCAGCCATCACAGCTGACTAATCAACACCGAAGTCTAGGGGTCACTTTACCTGATTTGAGACTATGTGGGCTAGGACGCCGGTCTATCAGTACTTGTTTAGAGGGCTACCGATCGAGCCCAGGGTACCAGGGTTCGGGGAACGTGTAGGGATCACCTAGGAGTCGGACAGGCCATAGGTTATTCCTAGCAACACCTTGTTTTGCCACAAGCCTCCGAGTATTCTCTAAAGATATCACTACCAAAATCACATTAATTTTGTAATAGTATAGTAGTACTAATAAACCTCTTTAAAAACCAAGTCTAACATAAATCATGAACCCACACAAGAATATTCAAATACTCAATCACCTACCCCTTAACCTCGGCCATAGCACATCCTGATAGATTCCAGGCCAACATTCTAGGTTACAGAGCGGGGTGGGGGACGACAGTATTTTATGTAATTTTTTATGTTAAAAATGTCTACAGGAGGTAAGCTGAGTGTCGATTTTTGTTCAATTATTTTTTTCTATCTTTTTTCTTCACTATTACCAGACGCATTATTGCTTTTTTTAAATATAAATTTGTAATTTTGGTAATACAAGATTTATTACAAACTTTAATCTTTATAAAATAATTAGTTTTACACAGTATGTATCTAGTTTATACATCTTTTACGACCCTTGATTCCAATTAGTTAGGTTAGTCAACGCTCTACTATATTAACAATCGAAATAGTTTTTTAGGCTGTTAAAAAGAAAAGGGACGATAAAAAATTCTAGTAGCAAAACAAAAGCTTAAACATTGTAAAAGAACTCCACCACACTTTCTTTATTAAGATTGACATGTAAAATGTTATATGGTAAAGTGTGTTGTCATATCAAAATAAACACAGAACAGAAACAATGTGTTAGTTATAATTAAGGAAGAGATGGGTATATATGTATGTATTACTCTACATATGTAAATATATTACATGTATACATAAGAATAATTAATAAACCGATACAAGCACAGGAAGTAAATATCACATATTAGACAACAAATAGTTTAGATTTTAAAGGCCATTATGTTAAATTAAAGCTGGACTTAAGAAAGTCAACAATTTTTTTTAGGAAACCTGTACAGAATATTGTTTAATCATTTGTATTTTCTCCATCAATATATGGAGCACAAGTAGATATGTGTACACATGTGTAAAACATGTATACATTCCCATCTCTAATAATAATATTACATGTCCCCATTACATATAACACCATCCATGGAAGTATTTATCGCAGACATTGTACCAAACAGATTATCTACAATTTTTCAATAAATGACCCTCTTAAAATATACAATAAAACCAATAACATATTTAATAGAAAGTTATTTTCTTGTCTGCATTTAAAACTGAAACGCTCGCATACAGAAATAAGAGGATTTACACAAACATAAAATGCATATTATATATTTATACTATTTATATTAAAATTATTTGTGCAAAAATTACTTTTTACCTATGCTTATAAATAATATAGCCTCAAATGCACTTATTTCTACCAAAAATTATATGTTTATTAATTATTATTATATTTTCTTCTATTATCACTCTTGCCAAGCATTACAAGTTTCAAAATTTAGGCATGTGAGCCAATCAAAGGTTCTTAAAAAATTTATTCAATAATTATAACATATATTCACATAAATTATAGGGGAATTATATGAAAATGGATGTCTCACATTCATTGAAGAATATGCACAAATTTTTAGTAAGGAAGAAAACTTGTACCCTGCCAGTTAATAATGTTAAACATTAACCCTAAACCAATTTCAGTGAGTGAAAACAAATTAAAGTGTTTTTTTTTTAGTTTTTTTAATTTAACTGGCAGGGCCTTCAGTTTTATTTACAGCCTTCTGCTGCTTTTCTCGCATCATGTCTGCGTCTCTGAAAAAACGTAACAATGTAACAAGTAAATCCTTAGTGTGCACTTGCACAAAAATGTAGCACATGCACCTATTTCATAAATATATTTCATCACCAATATGTGGTATGACATATCCTAAAGGACCCTCAAACCATTCAAGCCGACTCTTGTCTAAGTTATATTCTTTTTTATAAAAACAATAAACAAATTCTTACAGTATATTTAAGGCCAAAATGATTTCTACCTTTTTTAAGAGAGTGCATCATCGCAAGCCCAACTTAGCTCCCGGCTCGCGTGAGGTATGGAAGTTAAAGGGAAAAGACCATGATATACTAGAAATGTGTGCACCACATTCGTATTTGAACGATTACTCAAAATTTTCCGCGGTGACAATGGGGAATAAAGCAACAAAGTTTCTTATTAATAACTACAATATGTCCCTATTCTAAAAGAATAAAAATTTGTGCACAGTTCTTATCTGTGAAGCCATTCTAAAATGGTCAAAACCGGCCTTTTCAACACAGTTTTTATCCAAATATAATTTAATATTTTAACAATTTTCTGTATTACAAACTTTTATTCAGGGTGGCCACATAAATTCCTTTTTCAAATTCCCTGACTTTCACAGGTTTTCCATAAAGAATTTTTAAATTTTCCCTGATCATGTTTTACCCATTTATATAACTGTTGGCCACTAAGTGTGGATCGATCTTCAATGACATACATGTTTGAACTGATATTAATTGTTTGTAACCTTCATTGGTAAACACGTTGGCAAAAGTGTCAGCCCCGGTGATGGGGATGTCCAGGCTCAAATGCACGTAATTTGTTAAGATTAACAAGGAACTAATCGGAACAGTGGAGATATACAATAATGTTGTTGCTTTAGTTTTTTGTTTATTACTCATGCAAGTGAATATGTAATGAAATACTTGATTGGATATTGTCTCATGAATTTGATTGAGCCCTTCTGTTCCACCTAAACCTAGACAAAGTTTACACAAATGTGCATTAGATGATCTTGGTTCAGGTTAAGAAAATAATCAAAGCAACACAATGTCTATGAAGGTTATTATTAGTTCACTTTATCTGTGATTGCCATGATATACAATAATGGAAATGTGTTAACAAAAATTTTAATGTTTCTATTGTTTTGATAAAATAATGATAATACCTAATTTTGCCTGTTTCATGGTCAAAATCCCTGATTTTTTCTTAGCTTTCAAATTCACTGACTATTCCAGGTTTTCACTGTTTTCCAGGTTTGTGGCCACTCTGTTTTATTAATTCTTTATCTCCATTTCTGTTTAATTAGAAATGATCCATGTGTAATAGTGTTCGTGTAAATTTATGATTTTGAGCCGACTGTATCACAAAGTTAATGGGCATATGATGCACGCTCTTAAACACTTCAGCCGGCTCATAAATACAGTATAAATTGCATATTATCTTTTTCTAGGTGGGGGAGAAGGTGGGCTGGGTGTTGTGTAATGTTTAGAATTCAGTTAGTTTATAAGTTGTGTGCTTATGTAATAATTTGGTTCATAAAGTGTATGTTAAATACCCAAATTAAAAAAAATCAATTGAATTAACAAGCAAATAACAAGGCAGGTGGATGGAAAGTAGGAGACTCCCAAACCTAAACCTTAAATTTAAAATTAAAAAGAATCTTTTCAGTACATAAAAAAGAAAAACAAACAATGTTAATGAGTCATAAATTATAGTTATATATGAATTAATGCAGGCACATCAGCAAAGTAAGTGAGGGCCTGTGCAGTACTGGCAACCAACGACTTAAAACTAGTCAATTTACAGGAAAATAATGAACTAAATTAATTTAAGGAATTTCCCCTAGGGAGAGAAAAAAAGAAGCCTGTAATATTAAAAAAAAGTGCATCGCTTCAAAGTCAAATGTCAGATTCCTCATTCACAACCCTGACAGTATCCCTACCTCTGTTTTCTTTGTTCAAGCGTCATTCCCTTGTCACCGGTCCCCTTTTTCTTCTGAACCTCCTGAAGTTTCTTCTGGTTCTTCTGCCGAGCTAACTCACGCTGGTTTCCACCTACGCACAGACCAACAATCTTCACCATGAAGGGGTCCTCTGTGACTCTCACAAAATAAATGAGTCTGCCACATTGACAGTCCAACATATATAGGAAGGAACATTCTTTTGACAGTCACATATGTTACAAAAACAATTTCCATATACTTGTACATAGAATCATGTGATCTGAAACTGGCCCTTTCCATAGATAGCCTAATATTAACAATAAAGTAAAATGTTGTCAATGTTGACTGCAGGAAGAGAAAAGTTTGTTTTATTCTAAAAATTCCGAAATCTTACTATAGATATAAGCACAATACGGCAGTAACAAATGGTTAAAGAGGTACAACTACAAGTCTAAAAGTGCCTGGTTTAATCCTAGATGCTAGCTAAAATCATTTGATTGATTATGTTCATCTTATTACTGACATTAAGGTTGATTATGTTTGGTGAGAATATGATTATAATATAAAATACTGTTTATGTTTTACTGTCAACATTCATAAATGTTATTATTTTTAAACCACGATTTATACTTACTATCAGTAAAAAGCGATACTTGCATATTAAATAATTTGATACATGAAAATATTTTTTATTTATTTTAGCACTACGTCTTACTACCCGGTCGGTTTGTACGCATATTACTCTAATGTGCTACTTAAATTAATGTGAAGATTCACTAATTATGTATTGATATACTAAATAATATATAATAATTGGGCTATCTAATCTGAAAGTGATCCAGGCTCTATAGGGCCATTTTTTGATTTGTATTTTAGGGCCTATGTCACCAAGTCTTACTCCCTGTCCGGGTTATACACATATGAACAAGTTACACTAAGTGGCTAGGAACTAGGAAGGTTTAATATAGAGGAAGTGTACCCTAATTTTTGTGGAGGGAAAGAGATAAACCATTTAGGGAAAACCACCCTCAGTACACTCGAATGGGATCGAACATTGGTCTCCCCATCCTCGGCAGTCTAGTTTATTGTGAGAGTGACGGCCTACACCATGCGGCCACCGAAGTGGTTTATATATGAAAATAGATTTAGTTAAGATGTTACTATACATTGTACTAGGCCTACTTTATGGAGATAGAACAAGGTGTGTTTTGTTAAATCAAGTTAGTTTGTACTAAGTGTTAATATAACACCAGTTGTTAATATAAAACTCAAGTTCAGTACTACAATAATATAATATATGCATTGCAAGCAGAATTTCAAATTGCTTGATGTGTAATTTTCTAGTATAGCCAAACTGACATATTTATGGTCTGCACACAACAGTTAATTGGCCAAAAAGGCAAGGCTGTGTATTCAGTAAGTCAAGCCTTCAACTTTGACTTAGGTGACCTGGTGGTCTAGGAGTAAGGTGTCAGACTTCTGTGCAGAGGGTCCGGGGTTCAATCCTCGGTCCCGGCACAGATTTATCTGATTGCCAAACCCTTCCTTCACCTCTGACAAGATGTGTATTAATCACAACTTGTGAATGTGAGGAATGCCAGGCCTCTACCGTGGTTCGGATTCCACGTTAAACTGTAGGTCCTCCATTTCATCTCACAATCACCCTACCATTTCACATTAGCGTAAGTGCGTATAACCCGAACGGGTAGTAAGAAGCGGTGCTAATAATAATAATAAACTTTGACTTCTTTATTTTTCGACTGTCCTAATCAGACTCCATAAATGGCTAAAGTATACTCATTAGTGATAATGAATTAACTATAATAAAATGATCCAACAGAGATTACTTCATGGGAAGCTCCTTTGGCATTGTGAATTTATATTTAAATACGTTTGTTAATCCAAATTACACATTTTGGTCCCAAAGAATAAAAAAAAGTATAAATATTGTTATAATTTATAAGTTTCTATTTAAGTCGGTATATTTTTACCGACTCCAAATCCACCCAAAATTTTTTGAGACTCACGAATCTGACTCCAAAGCCCTGCTAAAAAGACACTGATTGTTGTGTATTTGTGAAAAGTAATAAAGCAGGATTTTTACAAACAAAAATTTATTTTATAAAATATTTTACCTCCATGCCACTATTGCTAGTACTGATTGATCCGCCATCGCCTACAGTAATAATAGTTCACAGCTACTAGACACCAGCTTTGGTAGCCATATGGTCTAAGGCACTACTCTCGCATTAGACGGGGAGATCAGGGTTCGGTCCGGTTTGGGTGTACCACGAGCAGTTTTTCCTAAATGATTTTCCATTCTTCCTCTACACAAATGAGAGTACACTTCCTCTAAAGTCAACCTTCCTAACCTTCACCACACTAGTGTAATTAGTACATAGAGGTCTAACATGAATGGTAACATGAGTGGTATTAAAATTAAATACTACTAGACCTTGATTTTCTTATGAATGGACATTTGGAGCACCTTTTATCAAAATACAAACATATTTTTTGTGGTCAGCAGTGATCATATTTTACTATATTACTAGTGTTATTTTATAGGTGTGTATTAAAAGTCACAGCTGCAGATCACGTGACTTGACATATTAATATGTGAAAGTAGTTTTAGTAACTTATTTTAGTTGTCAAATATATCCAGTTGAAAAAATTGGGGTGTACCAGGTAAGGCATTTAAGTTGGAGAGGAGGCATTCAAGTATTACATAAGCACCATATGGGGGAGGGACGGGGTTCAAGCTTTACTTATTTTTCTGACAAGGGGGATAGGGGGTGGGGGGGTGTCAGAACAATGCTTACGTAAGATAGAGAATGGCGGGCAAAATTTTGAGGGAGGGTGCATCGCAAGCCGCTTGGACTTCGGGCAGCTACGGGCAGCAATGAATATACTGAGTGGCTAAACGAGGAATAAGTGGAGAAGCCTGGAGAAGTAAGCCAAAGCTTGAGTGGCTGAGCACCCCCTCCCTCTTCCCAAATAGAAACAAGTTAATTGAAAGTGTTGAGATGTGGATTCAAGGACCTTGGTCATCGGATTAAATGGTGTTTAGGATGTTGTTTTTATAAATATAATAATCATGTATTCACTAATAACACTTTTTTTATAACGTTAATTAAAAGTAAACTAAAATTTTAAACTTTTATAACGTTATAACTTGTTTTAATTTTACCTGTTCAATAAATTTAAATTAATTGCATAACATAGTTAATTGTAAATTATTTCACAATATTAATTTACACCTCTATGTTAATAATTACCAGCAAATGATAAATTACATGAATTTTTAATTTTTTTTATCATCGTGTCTTACTACCTGTTCAGGCTATAGGCAAAATTGCATGGAAAAAAGTATCATTATTCCTGTGAACAAATTTTATGTAAGCAAGAGGGGGTGGGGATCAGGCATTAAAAGTGTATCAATATTAATGGTCATCATTTTGAACATTTACTAATTTATAAAATTATTTTAGTAAATGTTCTAGATGATGAGCATTAACATCGATACACTTTTAATGTAATCAAAAGTTATTCAATAATAATTTGTTATAATACCAGTTGAAATATTTTCAAACATGAATGTTAAATAAAAAAAAAAGTTTCAGGCAAAGGTTTTTTTTGAGTTGGGCTAAAATAAAATGCCATTAAAAAATTAAGTTTTCAATTTTTTTTAAGTTGACCTTTAAATAAACTTGAAGTCCACCGAACCGAAAATAGTTAGTGTTTTTCTATTTACCCTTCAAAAACAAAAAACTTTTGTCTGATACAATTTTTTTCTAAAATGCTTCATTTTTGGAATAATCTGGTGTCAACTTAAATGCTTCGCCCTGTTTAAAAGTACCACATTACTGAAACCCTAAAAGCTAGATTAATTTTTCAATAGTATATTTAATTACTTTCAATAATAAAATGAAGAATATGTTAGAAGTTTATTCTAACAATTTTTCATGTGTATATTATACACATACACACTTTTTAAGAGCTACCCTAACTTAAATCTCTTGAATGTATTTCAAAATGACCAGATTTACAAACTCAAATACCAGCTACTATAACATAATAAGTAAAATAATTATCTGACACCTTAGCTCAGTCAATAGCGTGTGTCTACTGAGCTAAAGGTCCCGGGTTCGATTCTCGGCATGGCTGAAAATGTATCTTTGGTGAAATGTGGGTTTACTCTTACATAGTGATAAATCAATGCCCAGGGACTGAATGTTGTGCCTATCCAAGTCTGAAGTTATTTTATAAGGCATATGAAGCTATGACAGGCCTAGCAAGCCGATAGCAGAAAATATATAGATTGAATAAAAAAATTGACCCAGGTTGGCTGGAAACGGTAATGGATGTAAAGAAAAATAATCACCACTGGCTAATTACATCTATTTGAAAAACCAGGTTTTTTTAATAGATAAGTTTAATCTTGATGAGTTATCTGAAAGTATCTTATTAACTAAAGAAGTGCTTGAAGACAATGAAATGAAATATTACCTCTTTAGATAAGAATTTTAAATTTAGAATTTCTTTCTTGACAGTAAAATAAATGGATAATTATTTTCCTTGAACATGCCTAGAGGCAGGCACTAGTAGGAAAACTCTAGTTATTAAGTGTGTGACTCAATCAAAAAGAGTTCACTTTAGTGACCAAAATGCTGTAGCAAGGGTGTATGGTATGTATAGGTATTGCAAGTATGGGTGTGACTTAACTTGTGCTATGGGATCAAGAACTCTTAAAAGTTCATTGCCACACTTATAAATGTACACCAGTTAAAGGATACTATATTTAGTCCAAACCTAGCTAATTGCGTCAATCATCGACTGTAGTTCCCCTGTTCTATAAAAGCTCCTGATATTCTACATTCCAATCTTAATACTTTTATTAGCTTACTAACCAATGATTCCCCAAAAGGAAGGGGGTAGACATTTTTACCTCCGG
Source organism: Timema bartmani (assembly GCA_902151455.1). Classification (NCBI taxonomy): domain Eukaryota; kingdom Metazoa; phylum Arthropoda; class Insecta; order Phasmatodea; family Timematidae; genus Timema; species Timema bartmani. The sequence continues at coordinate 105,291 of CABFWB010000701.1, read as the reverse complement.
CATATTCTACCCCATGGAAATACATAGGAAACTTAGTATATCTTGAGGTTGAGGGTGAGAATTCAGCACACCTGAACCCAACCACCAAGCCGAAGGACCAATTCTATCGATTGTCCATGACTACTTAGTCAAAATATTCACAACTACCCTTAATCTCTAAAAGTGGTATCCTCGATCCGATCCGCACCCTGAGGACATGCATGCTGTGCTGGGGTGATAGGAGGTAGTAACTTTTATCCTTACTTTTTTTTTTACTCTCTCCCTCATGTAACATCAAGTAAACAATTAACCTGATTCCTCCTCCCTCTCCCTCTTGTTACTTAACTTTTCACATCAAGAGTGAATGTCACTATTTCATAAGGAAGCTTTTGTGACACTAAAAGAAGGACTCAGATTTGATACTACTCCAAATCAATTTTAAATCCTGAATATAAATTTGTTTTTCAAAATTATAATGGAAGTACAATATGATTTGTATAATTCGACTCCGGTTAATTCGAAAAATTGGATAATTCAAACCCACCTTGATTCCCCATGAAATTCATACCTATATCAATGATAAAAAATAACTTTTAATTTTAGAAAGAAATATTTTGATAATTCAAATCCTTTACATTGCTAATTTTTTTTACGTTTCTACTCATTTCAAAATTAATTTAAATAATTTTAGCACCGTGTCTTACTACCCGTTTGGGTTATACGCTTAAGTACTAATTACATTAATGGATTAGGAATTGGGAAGGTTGAATTTAGAGGAAGTGAACCCGCATTTATGTGGAGGGAGAGTGGAAAACCATTTAGGAAAAACCACCCCCAGTTCACCCGACCGAGATTCGAACCTCGATCTCCCCGTCCTCGGTGGTCTGACTCAACACGACTGGCGCGTTAGCCAACTACGCCACCGAGGCGGGTCATTTCAAAATTAACTTAACAACGGTGGAACGCTGACAGATGGGAATATTCTTGAAAAGTAATGGACAAAAATATCCAATAATCCTTTTCTGAAGAAGACAACACAGACATTCAAGCAGAAGAACCAATACCATTCGTTTCTGAAGCACTTATAATGATGAAAAACCCGAGAAGATTCAATTCAACTTTTAGTCCAATCAGTGAACTTGAAGATTTTATTTATTGTGTCAAGATAAAAAAAAAATTACAACAAATCAAGATAACTAATTTTTTTCACACGGACTTAATGGCAAATGATTTAAGTCTGCAATTTTTACCTCTGAGTTAAGTTTTAATATTTTATGTTTAAATAATGTTCTTGTTTTTCTTGTATGTATAGATTGTCTATGTGGGTTTTATATAGCTAATTTTGAGATTATTGATTTATTGTATTCATATTCATAAAAATAGTTGGCAATTCAAATTTTGGACCTCTCGAATAATTTTTAGATATCCCTTGGCCTTTGAATTAAATAAGTTCTACTTGTAAGATTTGTGTTACATAACAGTAATACCTGCTTTGGTGGCCACATGGTCTATGGTGCTACGCTCATAATATACCAGACTGTTGAAAATGAGATTGCGGTTCAATCCTGGTCGGGTGTACCGAGAGTGGTATTTTCTAAATGGTTTTCCACTCTCCCTCCACGCAAATTCGGGTATACTTCCTATAAATTAAACCTTCCTAATCCATAACACAGTGTAATTAGTAAATAGGCTTATAACCCAAATAGGTGGTAATACGCGATGCTAATAAAAAAAAACTATGTGATGTACCCACCCTCTCCAATGTAACACTATGAAGACATTAAAGCTACCCTCTCACTCCCTTTAAACAGTTTTATTTACCATTATAGCTTATATAGTAAAATACTACACGTTATATACAATTAACCTATGGTAGGTAAGTTTTTAGGACACACTTTCCACCTTCAATATGGGCATGTGCAGACAAAATGTTTAGGAACTAGGGAAAAGACAGGTATAATATTTGTCCAAAAATGAACTCTATATATTATAAAGCCATAAATTAATAAGATCAAGCTAAGCACTTAAAAACCAACCTATTCAGATCAAATAAAACTCTGCACTCATATTGTACACAACATGTATTTGGATATGCGGATGTAAGCATACATAAGACATTTCACACCAACTCTTCTATAGCCTAGGTTTTATGGGGAATCTGTGGCAAATTGTTAAGACAATTTTTGTAGCCATATATCACACCAATAGTCTAACCAACTTATACATTAGCCTGTATTTGAAGGAAGTATTAGGCCATAAGCTATGTAAACCTCTTAAATTTGGTCAAAATGTGATTAAATAATTTTATTACTCAAAGTTTGGACTTTTATTTATATATTATAATATAAACCTATTCAATATGTTACATTTATGATACATTCGGTTTTAAAACATAGTGTTCATGATTAAGCTATACTAATTCGAAAAGTTTAGTTTGCTTTTTGGAGTGTAAAACACGAAAGAACTTACTTAAATATTAACCAAAATAGTGAGCCAAAGAAAGAAGGAATTATAAAATGTAGAATATTATTCATTGGGGATGTAAACATAATTTATTCTATGTTTGATTAAAAAAATCTTTTAAAAATTTATCAGGAGTACATGCCTATATACAAAGAGAACATCTGTCTGTAACACTAAATAATATAATAGGTAAAAAAAAGCTATTAGATTTGAACTCGTCAAACTTATCTTTAAATATCATAAGAAATTCCATGGTGTGATCCCGCAATTGAGCTTTACCGACTGAGTGGCCGCCGCTGTTAGCGATGATAGTGCCAACATTTGTGGGATAGAGGTTGTCATGTGGTCAGCACAACGGACCCTTTGGCCGTTAATTTAAGTTTTCTAGACAGGAATTGCTATAAGTATTTATTCTAGTAGCTCCTCATTTGTCCTCACAAGGCTGAGTTTGACTCCATTCAAGACCCAATGCTTCACAGAAAATCTAGAAGCGCCAAGGATTGAACCCGGGAGATCTGGATCAGTAGCCAGGAATTCTGACCACTGGACCACAGAGGCGGTTATTATCATGGTATTTATAAATAATAAACCATTAGAGTGAAGATTATTAACACTCAAAATAAAAGATTTTCTAGCATTAATAACCCTGATAAAAAAGTGTATTTCAAATAGATAGTAGGCCTAGGCCTACAACAGAGCCAGAAGAATTCAAAGGACTCACTTTCCAAGCAAACTTGCCTTCCTACATTATGTCATGTAAAGGCCAGTTATAAATAGAAAGCAAGTACTTTGTTTACTCTGAGCTAGAGGTTTTCCCATTTCAACAAACCCGCTTTCACCTCTGATGACCCCCTTTAGCATAACATCTCTAATGGCTGTTTTTAAACTAGTCATTACTCTCTAGAGTAGATTAAATCGAAATAAGTAAATTAAAACTCAAACTTACATAAGAGAACTAAATTATTATCTTTGTTTCTATTATGTATCTTATATAAATGTACAAGGATAAAAAGTATTATGGGATGTGCGCTGCTTTTATTTTATGACAATCTAAAAAGTTTACTTCCAATAATGTTTGCCATCAAATAAGGTGAAGGTGAATTGAAACTTGTATATACTATTCTTGTAATCATCAGTATCTACATCCTACCGTTGTCAATAATAATTATGGATCTAAAAGTGACTCGAAAGCAATGTTGTACTAGTTACCAAATTCCCTGTGTTTACCAAAATTAATTTGCATTTCTCTAGGCAGATTGAAGAAAACAGTAATAAAAAATCATTTTTCACCAAACTTACTTGTGTCAGTGAAGTATAATGAAACTTGTGTTCAAAGCAAGCTTAAGATTGATGGGTAAATAAATAAATACCTCTTAACTGTCACTTCAAAATCCCTGTTTGAGAGATAGTAATACATGTTTGAATCAACATGCTAGAAATTCTTCAGTCCAATTTATTTTTTGTCCATCCAAACACTTAGGCCTATTATTTTAAGCTTTCAGTTAAATGTCCCAAGCTAGCAAATATTTCACTATTTTTACTAGTTTTGCAAACTTATCTGTGTTTCCCAATTTTTTTTCCAGACACAGAAAATTTCCTGTTTCCTGGTTTTCCATGTGTGTGGCAGCCCCGTCAAGTCCTTTGCAATGCTACTAAAGTAGAGAGAAAATTTGTGTTGATTTTCCCCTTCAGAGACTAAATGTTTTTTAAAGACTTCAAAATTAATCTAAATATACTAAGACTAGTATAACAACATGAAATCATGTAAACAATCAAAAAAGCCTAAAGATCATTCGATATTTTTCCCAAACTGTATTATTTTTAGTACAGCATCTTAGGGCTACTACCTAATCACTCTTGGAAGGATCCTTGAATTAGACACGTGATGAATTTACACACCACAAACTTGTTATTAAAGACTGCATCAGACAATTTGAATGACAATGAACCTTGCTACATCCTCAAGACCGCTGTGCTATTACCTACCAATAATCTTAGAAACTATTTCAAATGCCATCTATCACACCTAATGAAAATAAATATCCTATGGCATTTAATATCAGTTCCCATTATATTGTTTGTTTTGACTTTTTTCCTATTCTGAAAATTGATATCTAGATGGAGAATTCCTCACTAAAAAGCATAAATAGTAGCTTCGGCTATTTGATTCTTTTTTCCTATTGTTTTATTAAAAATTAATGTATGCCAATAAAACATTTTCTATTTTTGGTGATACAAAATTGTGGGCTTATATTATTATATTATTCAACTTTTCAAAATAACTAAATTCTTAATATTATAAAAGGAGTATTCTTTAGCATTGCTTTATAATTTAAAATGGCAAGCAACATAATGTTCTGAGCTCTAGCAGATGAAAAGCAAATAAAAAAAACAGTTGCCAGTCAAACACCACACCAAGGACGTGTTTGACATATTGCTTATGCCCTTGGACTTAAGGGCATGCGAGGGATGCATCAGTAGCCCTAGTAACAATTCCGATGGATCTACGCCTGGTCACGTTATTATCGATGCAACTGGCTGGTGAACATATCAAGGTGACAGCGCATACATGGAGAAATCGGGTACACCCAAAGTTGTACAATATGGCCAAGAGTTATTTCATTAATTTAGAGTTAATTTAATTTTATTATATTAGAATTTTATTAATGTTTTTATTTTTTTTAGCACAGCGTCTTACTACCAGTTCGGGTAATACACTTATTATTATTATTATTCAGTTGTTTCCCTCAGATAAAAATAAAACATGTTTTATTATGTTTTGTGACAAAGAAAGAATATATAAATATAAATTTATTGATACTGTTAGTTGTGCACTATCCCCGAATTTAGAGATGTCACTCATTCAGCAATGTGTGAAAGTTTACTTAATGTTTGCAGATTCTCTACTCTTCAGTTGTGCCTTGATTTGGTTGCAAGTAGCTCGCCCTTAAGATTATTTAATACCCCCACTATTACAAACGGATTACATTTTAACGGCTCTTCTGCACTCTTTACGTGTCAGTCTATGTCATCTGAATATTATCTTATAAATTCGTCCCTTTTACCTTTTTTTAACGAGCCCGAATTCTTGTAGGTATCAGATATGTAGGATTGCACCTTCGTGTTATAAAATAAATAAATGTATAAATTTGGAGAGAATTATTAAAAAAATTAACTTAACTTGTGTTAAGTCTCCTTGATTTGTATGTTGGGTTATAAATTATCCCTAAATTAAGATAATGTTTAGGCCCCCTACCCAAGGCACAATCAGTAGACTAAGCCTAAGTAAAAGAAAATAAACTCAATTTTTACACCCAAAAAAACTATGCTTGGTTATTGTAATACTCACGAGTCATATTTAACAAAATATGTATCTTGCTCTCCGACTATCAAGAACTCAAATAATTTTTTTTTAAAAGTAAACCTACCTAACAGAGATTCTAAAGTTATATAAAAAGCTTGAATCACAGATATGTTAACAAATTGTTTAGTTCACCCCCGCGCAATAGTAATGTTCGCAACGAGAACAGTTCTATACCAGTGATGAGAACAGCTAAGTGAAAGGTAGGAGCAGATGGATTCTATACAAGACGACGCGATGAAAGCAGATTTTTAATTCTTTCATTCCTCTTTTAAAAGATAGTGGTATCAAACTTTGTTTTTGATCATCTCATATCGTCATTGGCATTCAAGTCTAACACAAGTACTGAGTTAAGCCATGCAACTCCCAATGTGCGTTATTTGTAACTAGCCCAGAGGATATATCTTATTATTCGAGAATGATGCTTTTTTTTTTTAATTTCAACTGAAGTCTACAATATTTGCGTTATGTCTCTTAAATTTTTTGTTATTACTAATTTTTTAATAGACTCCTTTTTGCGTTCCCAAACGTACTGTCTGATAAAAAAAAATTTGGGTTTGAAAACAAGTTTGTTCAAAAAATAATTATGGACAATCTTATAGCCAAGTAGCTTTATAATATCTTCACTGTCATTAATTTTATTCGGGCGAGGTATTTGACAGGCTTAGTTCAGGATATTCTCATGGAAATATTAAAATAGGCAATTATATGCAGGGATATTCTAGTTTAGTTGGTACGACTACTAAATGTGTCGTTCGTATTTTTAGCTGATTTGTGTCTATGCCTATGAGCCTGTGTAACACTTGAGTCATACTTTTATTTATCATAACATGTATTGTCAAGTCTAAACCCGGTTAATTATTTCTATAAACCTGCGTACTCTGACAGGTTATGGGCACAGGCTTGTGATATGTGGATTTTAGGACGGGTTAAGTTATAAGTCAAGTGTGCGCAGTAATACGCGTGAACTCTACGTGTTTGCTTGCTTTTTGTGACGCCGTTGCCAATCACCATCACCATAATGGTTTTAGAAGAAGACAAAACGTACAGAATTCCGCTTTTCGATGGCACTAATTTCGACAATTGGAAGTTTCGGGTAGACACTCTTCTAGATAAAATCGATTTGTTGCCCTTTATTCAAGGTGACTATCGGGACTTGGTGAAAATTGCGTCTAGTGATAATGCTGAAATTAAGGCGGAAAAGGAAGAAGAGCTTGACAAGCTTTGGAAAGCTGATCGCAAGTTAAGTCACATATTATACAATGAATCTTAGACAGCCACTTGGGTTGTGTGCAGGATAAGAACACCGCTTATGATATATGGTAAGTGCTTCGTAACACTTACGCTCGCAAAGGTATTGCTAATCAGCTTTTACTGTAAAACCTTGTTGATGATGAAAATTGGTCCCTCTTTAGAGACCCTTGAAGTGCATTTTGTTAGGTTTGATCGTAGTATTCGGGAACTTAAATCGTCGGGAGCTAACCTCGAAGAACTAGACGTTGTCTGCCATCTTCTCTTGACTATGCCATCTGAATATCAAGTTATTGTCAGTGCCATAGATACACTATATTCTGATAATCTCAACCTGGCATTCGTAAAAACGCGCCTACTTGATGAGCAGAGCAAACGTCAAGCAGAAGGTATTAATGGATGCAGCCAATCATTCTCTAGCGTTACTGATAGGAAAGCTGCAAAATTGAAATCTTCGCAACCGGAATGTTGTCCTAATTGTAAATAAAGCATTTCAAAGCAGTCATAAAGCTTGGTCACAACTGGTTTAGTTCACTTAAGTAAGATTGTAGATGGAATCACGTTTGATCCAGGATTCAATCCCCGATTTATGTGATTCTTGCATACAGGCTAAACAAACACGTATTCCTCACACAAAGCCACGCATTAGAGCTAAGTGCCCTTTGGAGATCATACACAGTGATCTTGTAGGATCCAATAAGCCCGTATCATATGATCAAAAACGGTATATGTTTACCCTGATTGATGACTATAATCACTTTACACTCTAAAGGCTAAAGTCTGAAGTATTTTCATACTTCAAATAATTTGAAGCTATGGCAACAGCTCACTTTAACCTAAAGATAAGTCGCTTTAAGTCAGGTAATGGTGGTGAATTTGTGTCGCAGGAAATGCTCAATATAAAAAAAAAGGTATCACCTACTAAAGCTCTTGAAAACCAGGTTCCAGCAGAACTGTGGTATGGTGTAAAGCTTGATATGTTAAAACTGAAGGTTTTTAAATGTGTAGCACATCTTCGATTACCTAATCAAGTTTTTAAAAGTAAACTAGACAGCCGCTTGAAAAAGTGCTGCTTTGTTGGTTACTGCTCGAATGGGTACAGGCTGTGGTGTCCACAGGAACGAAAAATCATACATGGGCATGATATAATTTTTGATGAACATTCGTTCATAGCCAGTGATGTTATTGGTTCAACATCCTCTCAAGCTACTGAGGTCATCGGTTCGACTCTAAATGAAGTTTTTAGAGAGGAATTGCAGGAGGAGCCGTCTTCAGGAGGAGAACCAAAGATAATTTCTGATGTAGAAAAGACTCCTGGACCTAGCGAGGAACTTGAACCTCTGTGTAGGAGTACGAGACCTCGCACTCCACCAGCATACCTAAATGACTATGTCGCACTGGTTGTTGGTGCTGAGTAATTTATTGACAACTTGCCAGAAACCTTTGAGGACATCCATATTAGAGATGATGCCCAAAAATGGATGGCTGCAGTTGAGGAAGAGATGTACTCATTGAAGAAAAATGAGACCTGGACCCTTACTGAGCTACCATCCGGTAAACGAGCTTTCAACTTCAAGTGGGTCTTTAAGATGAAGCAGGATGAAAATGGACAGCTTGACAGGTACAAGGCAAGGTTGGTGGTGAAGGGCTGTGCACAGAAGAAAGGGTTTGACTACATTGAAACGTACTCACCCGTAGCCCATTTAACTACTGTCAGAACCCTGTTTGCCGTCATAAACAAAGAAGATTTAATTGCCTTCCAGTTGGACACGAAAAATGCATTCCTACATGAAGATCTTTCTGAAGAGATGTATATGAAGCAGCCACCTGGCTTCGTAACTGACAGCAACCTTGTTTGTATGTTACACAAGACCCTCTATGAATTGAAGCAGGCACCATGGGAGTGGAATGCTAAACTTGACAAATTTGTGAATTCTCTCGGATCTAAGCAGTCTGAAAATTAAAAATGTATGTACCTCGACTTCAGCAACAGCATCATTCTCAAGAAATTTGTTATGGAAAAGTGCAAACTTGTCAAGACACCAATGGAGGCAAAACCACCTGAATTAACTACATCAGAGTGCATAATAAAAAAAACTGTACCATAAACATATTGGTAGTTTGATGCATGTGATGTTCTATACTCACCCTGATCTTAGTTTCTCAATGAATTTCTACAGCAGGTATCAGAGTAATGCAACAGAAGCACATTGGATTGGATTCAAATGAATACTACGATACATTCAAGGAACACTTGATGTTGGTCTCTTCTTTCCGAAGAACTGTAATGTCACCTTACAGGCCTACGTTGATGCAGACTGGGCCAATGACATCAATGATCGTAAATCTACATCTGGGTACTTATTCCAAGTTTATGGTGACACTGTTGGTTGGACTACACGCAAGCAGACTACACTCGCCCTGAGCTCAACGGAATCAGAGTTTGTCTCACTGGCAACCGCCTCATCCAACCTACTCTGGTTGAGAAAACTGATCCAGGACTTTGGGATCATTCTAGGACCCACCAAGGTGTATGAGGACAACCAGTCCTGCATAAGATGTTTGAATAAATGGGAGCATCGAATACTAAAGCATATTGATGTCAAATACAATTTTGTTCGTGATTTGTATCTAAATGGTGTTAGTGATGTGATTTAGTTGGAGACAAATGAACAATGTGCTGACATTCTAACAAATAGTTTGGTTGGAAACAGATTTGAGTACTTTCGTAATTATATTGGTTTAATCAAATGCTGATTCACTAGGGTTTATTTGTATGTATTTAAGGGTACATGTAGGACATTTTGCCTAATTTTTGTGGTTGTATTAGAATTGAGGAGGAGTGTTAAAATAGGAAATTCTATGCAGGGATATTCTGGTTTAGGTTTGGTACCACTGTTAAATTTGTCTTTTTTTTTAAGCTAATTTGTGTTTATGCCTATGAACCTGTGTAACACTTAAGTCATGCCCTTAGTTATTATAACATGTATTGTATATAGTTGATGTAGCCTAATATATAAGATGATTTTTGAAGGAATCTCGCTTGTAAGGCTTTATTTCGTACCAGAATCCTACCCTATTGTTGAGTTTAGTTGGGATAAAAAAACCTTCCAGAAGGAAATTTTTACTTCCGTTCTAAATGGACGTCTATCCTAACTACCTATATATATATATATATATATATACATATATATACATACATATATATATATATATATACATACATATATATATACATATATATATATATATATACATATATACATACATATATATATATATATATACGATAGTATTCTGGTACAAAATAAAGCCTTACTGATTGGGATTATTACTAAATTCAGGGTTTAGTAGATACCGTACTTCCTATAGGCCTATAACCTAAATTATCATTTGAACGTAAGACTTCTGTACAAAGTATGTCATTCAAACAAATGCAATACAGTTTTGAGCTAACTTGTTTCATTATAGTTATCGAACTTTCAACATAATATGGTTTATGAAAGCAATATACAAGATATGAGCCATCTTTAAAAAAAAGGTAATATAATAATACTTTCTACAAGCCTATAACCTAAGTGATAGTTTGAATGTATGGCAACTACACAAAGTTTGTTATTCAATCATATGTAATTAAGTTTTAAGATACCTTATTAATCATATTTATCGAACTTACAATATAATAGCCTATGGTTTCTGAAACCAATATACAAGCTAGTAACCATCTTTAAATATAAGTGTAGTCTTGGCAGACTGTAAACAACATTGATGATAACTACATATTTAAATATGTAAAATGTTTTATTCATATTTGTACGGTATTACCTTTAAAACTGAATTGAATATCCTTTAATGTAAATGTTTCTTCAGGAAAGTGTGATATAATACTTCGCTATTTTCAAACATTAAAACTTTTATTCATCAGAGACATGTTTTTGCATAAGAACAATAAGAACAGCGAAAGAAACAGTTAAATCTGTCCCCCCACAGTGTAGCAGACGATAAACTTGAGCGTCATGCTTTTATCCTTGGCACTGTATATCTGTATGTCCATCCAGTTATATTATAGAGATCAATGTCAAATTCATAAACCTTTTGGTTTCAGGAGTATCGGGCACACATAAATCTATTAACAACTTAAAAACAACCTGATCTAGATGACTAAGTAGTGTTTCACACTGTTTAGCTCCCAATCCATTAAGCTTAATAACATTCGCCAACTTCCTCTTGAAAATAGTCGTCCTCAGCGGGAGTTAAGGTCCAATCACTGAACACTCCACCTTTTCTATTCACAGTACCGAGCATATTGAGAAACAAAGATCATATTACTCTAGAAATGAGAAATACTTCAGATGGCAGCACATATGCGGAAAACACTATAATGTATTAACTTTTTTTCGCTATTAATAAGTTTTTAATGATTTAATCTGTGTTTATAACTTCCCCGCATTTTGTTGTTTAGAATTTTAATTTTAATATATAAGTAACGTAAGCAATGGCAAATATTGAAAAACCTTTGCAAGGATTCAATGTTAATTCAAATAATAGGGATGTTGTTTTCCCGTCTTTCAATAAACCATATGCACTTGGTTGTTTTAGTATTGATGGTGATCGCGAATTTGAATCAAATATGTCACAGTTAAAATACCTTTCTATGGAACATGGAAACACTGAAGCTCATTTTGATCTCAACGAAGGAATTGATAATGTTATTAGAAAGAATGAAGATATATCTGAGAAATTAGATAACATATTAAAATGGATTTTGCAGAGAAAACCTGTAAAATCAGACAGTTTACAGGCTAAAAATAAAAAAAGGCAAGTTGAGTTTTTAATTTTAAGTTAAATTTGTATTACGAGTATGCACATGACTTCATAAATTTAAAAAGGAAAAAATTAATTTACTTCGAGTTGAAGTTTTTTTTTTGAAAAGTGAAGTTCTACACCAATGGAAGGTATTGCATCAATAGAGGTGGCTCTCATTTTCCTCAACATGTCAATGGCCACATGGTCTTAAGGCAGTACTCTTGCAGTAGACTAAACTGCCAAAGACAGGGAGATCAATTCCTTCGGGTTGTATCAAGAGTGGTTTTCCCTAAATGGTTTTCAACTCTCCCTCCACGCAAATGCATGTAGATTACTTTTAAAATTCAATTTTCCTAATCCCTAACATTAACATAATCCATCTCTTTAAGTAAAACTTCATTTCGCTATTTAGGTAGTTTGAAATATATAGGCTTATTTGGAAAAAGGTAGCCTACAGGAAAAATGGAGAGAAAACATATAAAAGGGACCAAACACCATATTGCTTTTACAAAGAAGAGCACAGTTCACACTTTACATTGCTGTCACTGTACAAAGAGGTAATGGCTGCCTCTTAAAGAAAATAGATAATTACCGCCCAATCCCCCGACAACAGCCACTACCTCTTTGTCCAGTAGTTGCAATGTAAGGTGAACTGTGTTTTTTTTATTTGTCTTTAAAATGAGCAGTTAGCTCGTTACATTAAAGTTACAAAAACAGGTTCAGTTCATTAACAAGAACAAGTAAAAAAGACATTAATAAAAGATTGGGGGGGAAGAGGAAAGTTAATGCAGGTGAAAAGATCATTCATGAATTGAGGGTATTATGGTGTGGAATATGTTTCGTGCAGGAGGGTAGTAGACACATTATCACATAGTGTCTAGGAACAAGACAGCGAAAGAACAACTTGCAAATAAAGAGTCACTAAAATAATAAGAAACCAACAGACAAGTAAGAAAAATTATATGTTATATATAGCGGAAGAAATGTTTCATACAGCACAATTACCGTAACCAAGACAAATAGATATGTTTTCACATGTATCTATTTGATTGTAAAAGCCATATTGTGTTTGTTCCTTTTAAATATGCTTCTATCCACCTTTCCTATACCTTATTCTGAATATCAATTCATAAACCTTGGTTTAAAATTTATCCTATTTATTCAACACATGAGTACCTTAACATGAGTACTTTATGTTATAGTTGTAGGCCCTACTATGTCATATTAGGTTTTATGTTTTTACTAAAATTATTTTTAATCAGGGGTGGGGGCGAATGTGTGCATTTATTCAAGCACCAGTTTTATGGCACATACTTGATTAACCAACCTACTATACACAATAATACTAACCAAAGGAAAAAGGATCACGAGAGTATGCCACATTTTACTTCCAATGTAGCTGCACCAGGCTTAGTGTCTCAACTGTATCATCCAACCCTGCAAGTTAAAATTGAACATTTCTTTAAATTAAAACTACATTAATATTCATATACATCCATTTGGTATTTACATACTAATAGTGTTGTTTTTCAGCACTAAAGTGGACATTGTCTGCTACCGAGGCTTATTGACAACAATAATGTGCACACCTTATGAAAATTTAGATGATTGGATCATTTGTGCATCAAAATGGAAAGGGACCATTTATTTGTGCGCTATAGAAAGTGAAGAGAGTATCAAAAAACGTAAATCAAGAACAGAACAACAGAAAAAGTTCATGTCATGGGGATATAAGTTTGAACAATACATGACAGCAGGTGACAATTAAGTTACTAAGTTTTATTTATTTATTTGAGGTACATTAATTTAATATGCACTTACTGAATAAACTAATTACTCTATATCAGCACACGAGACTTTCTATGAACGAGAGCGAAAGGACCTACCAATTTTGCCGAAAAAGTATTTTCACATACCTTCTCGGGTTCCTTTATATGCCACAATTAACATGGCATCAACAATTTTGACTTCCCCTCCGAAGGAAGCTGCGCTATGGATTTTTATTGCTAAAGAAAAATCTGTCAACCCCAGCTGGGTTTGAACCCATGAACAACGGATCCTGAGACAAGCACTTTACCCCAAGACCGGTCGAAAAGTTATTAACTCAGGCCATATTTTATTCTGCTACAAAATGAAAACATGCATTTTCAAGAGATTATTTAGTCTAAAAAAGTCAGTAATTTATCCTTTTGTAAATACAAGGAATTCAATTATTTATTACCAGTTTTAGATTGATTTTGGCATATGTATTATTTTCATTGTTTGTTTCGTCTCTTGAGGCATGGCCAACAAATTTGGTATTCTCCCTACCATACCAGAGCATTTAGGCTCTTAAATGCCACAGTGAGGCTTGCTCTCATTTACCTAAGTGTCTGTTTTAAATACTATTGAACGGCAGATTATATATCTGCAACATTGTAGCAAATTATTTTGTTCAAGTATTTAAAAGAAGGATCGGAACAAATCAACTTTAACTGTTATTCGATTGATAAAATTATACTGTTAAAGCAAATAATTACTCTTTCTTTTAGGGGTGAATGCACAACAATATCAATTATTCTTGTAGATTTATGCATTTTTACTTTATTTTTTCTATGTTTTAGTACCCGCTTGGTTTATACATACTAACCGCCCTAATTGAGTAGGATTGAAAAAAGTCGTATTTAAATTGAAATGTAACTGAATTTGCTTCAAGGTAAAGTAGGAAACCATTTAGAAAAAATCACACTTAAGAGTACCTACATCCAGCTGTGATTCGAACCCTGACTTCCCATTCACTGGCAAACTTAATTAAATGAGCTTGACATTTAGAACATGTGACCAATGATGTGGATTATTTTTACTTAAGAGTCAAAGGTTTGAAAATACTGATCTTGATATACTATATAGTGTGTCTAAATATTCCAGATAAACCGAAAGGCCGGCCAAAGACAGATGATCCCGTAAATGAAAAAGAAGAGTTCTGCGTAATGTTCCAGTCTAAGATGAGTGATCATCATCTACTGTACGGTGCTGAGATGGACTGCGTGGACAGTGAGACTGAAGTACTTACAGAACAAGACCTAGCAAACGCACACTTCATAGAGTTGAAAACCAACAGAATGATAGAGGATCGGAGACAGGATATGAATTTCAGGCGGTAATATAAACATCACACACTTTTATTTATTTAAAAAAATATATCTAGCTCATTTAACATCACCAAAATATGACCAAGTGCCAAACTGACAGGAGAGTGTTTAGCACCCGTTTGAGTCTGACATTAGTGATAGTTATCCAAAATAAGGTTTTGTATTCTTTCCTCACTAGCGACATGAAAATGCTTGCACTTATTTAATACAATTTCAATTATTTTTTAGTGTTTCTCATCGAGGAGGCACAGTGGCTAAATAGTTTTATAAAACATGGAATTTGATAAAATAGACTATGAATGTGAATTGGATGAAGAAATCCTGCTCAAAGAAATAGAAAAATGTTGATAGAACCAATGTACAGAGGTACATTTTATAATACTAGTAATTTGTTTTTGCTAATGGTACTTTGTTAAAGAATGAGAACTCTTGTTTAGGAACCATATTGAGGGTAATTATAATTTATACATCCATCACTGTTTCCAGCCTGTGGTCTGGGTCACCCTTTTTATTTAAGCCATATATTTTCCACTGCCGGCTTGCTATTCCTGTCATAACTGCATATGACTTAAAATCTAACTTAGGACAAGCACAACATCCAGGTCCCGGCTGTTAATTTATCACTGAAAGGGTAAACCCTTATTTCATCTATGATAAATTTTTCGGCCATGTAGGGAATTACACTCAGGACCCTTAGTTCAATAGGCAGACACATTACTAACTGAACTAAGGTGTCGGATTGATGATGGTAATTATGTTTCTCAATTTTCATTTGGCTCAAATCAACTATAGTCTTTTTTTTGTGTATAATTTCTTTGATTGTTATTTGACTCTTTTTAATGACACCAAAGTGTTTTTTTTAAGTTTTACTAGACATTTCTACTATACTTTATCTATAAATGATTTTGTTAACTTTAAGTAGAATGTAGGGGTTTTCAAAGTACACTCTTTTGAATACATAGTGAAATCAAATCAAATAATATGAAATATTCCCAAAATCAAATCTGAGTTTCAGTATTTAAAAAAGTTTAATATTGTAAAAAAAAAATCATCATTTAGTTTTATAACTTCAGGTATTGAAAATCATTTTCCAAATAATAGGGATATATTACAAACATGGTTACTATATTTGATCCTAGGCTGCTAAATCAATTTATTAAATCACAACATGTAATTTAATTACTTTAGATTTTTTCTCACATGAACATTAATTTGTGGCAGCACAAAATGACAAAAAATGAACATAAGTATGGATTGTAACTTTAAATACTATTATGGTAAAGCTTCACAAATGTCAATCTTACTTTCAAATTGAAGTTGAAGCTGACAAATATTTGAAGTGGAGCCAAAGTTTTCGAAGCTTCGTACACCCCAAGTACAAAGTAAAATCAGGGTTCTAAAAGCTTTTTATAGTCAAACCATACAATTAGACCCTCTTTATTAGTGTTGTCATAAACCATTGATTTATTTTCATGTTTTTAATTCAATGTCCTTGGAGTGTTATTGTTGTATTTCAAGTTTTCATAGTAAATATATTGTTACCGTAGCAAGGTTAGTTTCTTATTCGTTTGTGGTACAATCAAAACCATATCGACCCTAATATAGAATGGCCTTGCATATAATGACCTTAAAATTTTGAAGGTGTTCTTCATGAAAAATAAAATGGAAATGGACGGTACATATAATACGAAGACATTTTTCCGAAGGACATTGACAGGAGAAAAACATTGCACTATATTCAGGCCAATATGGTAATTTACTAATCAAACTTTTACCATTCCCTACATAAGTGTAAAACACCTACACAACATCGCATTACCTTGTGATTTTCAGGTTTAAGTTGAGAAAGATTTGGTGCCAGAGTTTCCTGGTTGGGATAGACACGGTGGTGTGCGGGTATAGAGATGATGCTGGAGTGGTTCATCAACTAGAAGAGCTAGAGCTAAGAGAGATCCCAAAGATGACCAAGGTGAGTGGGAGATAAACATAAGAGTCCAATTTTCATAGGAAGAGCCTTACTCGACATCTAGAAAAATTACTAGATCTACTTTCACATATTCATGTGATAGATATTACCAACACTTATGAATCTCTATAAGGAAAACCTCTTTTCACTTTATGAGGTAATAGTATTATATTTGGAAGAAGGTATAGGAAAGGTGGATAGAAACATATAAAAGGGAATGAACACAATATGGCTTTTACAATGAAAAGAAGAACACAGTTCACACTTTACATTGCTGCCATTGGACAAAGAGGTAATGGTTGCCTCTTAAAGAAAATCGATCGTCACCACCCAATCCTCCGACCTAGGTTTTAACCTTTCCAACACTTATGAATGTAATAAATATAGTAAAATTTTATCACTTTTATTTGGTCTTCTTATGGGAGTTAAACAGTGTCTCAAAAAAGACCTGCTTTGCTGGTCGCATGGTTTAACTAAGGTGTCACTCTTACAACAGGCTAGATTACAAAAGACGGGGAGATAGGAGTTTGAATCCTAGCTATGTATTGATGGGGGTTTACCACTATTTCCACGAAATACGACCTTCTTCAAGTGTAATTAAATTACAGGCGTACAACCCAAACAGATAGTGAGAAGCGTTACAAAATAAATAGCTAAGTTTATATGGAATTTTTACAAGAAAGAATGATAGAAACACATATAAAAATATTAATTTAGTGTTTTTTAAATAAAACGAACCCAAGTTCACACATGACAATGTTAGCCCTAAGCAATGGAGTAATAGTTGCCTCTTGAACAAAATTGGCTTGTGCCATCCAACCACTTGACTTTGGTTTCATACTATCGAAAAAAAAAGTATCTTTATACTTTTGCTGTGCCTACTGATGTTAATATATTAAAAATAATATATTTCTAAAGAAAATAAAAATAGGAAAGCAACTTTAATTATTTTATTTTATTTGATATAATATAATCCGATTTTGATAAGAACCTTATCTGCCAGATAAAAAACACACACCAAACAAAGAAATACAAGTGGCCCTCTTTTGTAGCAGGATGGTCTAAGGCATCACTCACAATAAACTAGACTGCCGACGACAGGGAGCATGAGGTTCAGATCTCACTTGGGTGTACAAAGGTTTTTTCCTAAATGGTTTTCCACTCTACCTCCATACAAATGTGGGTACACTTCTTCTACATCAACCTTCATCCTTACTACATTAGCTTAATTAGTACATAGGGGTATAACCCAAATAAGTATTAAGACACGGTGCTAAATAAACATTTAAAAAATCATGCGTGCAGTTTGAAGCCCACTATGAATAGATTTCACATATTAATGATTCAACAATACAAGGTTTTATTCTTTTCTAAACTAAAATTAGTTTTACTTATCTTGAATCTGTTTAATGTGCACTTATGAATGTCCATTCTAGGGACTATGGTATCCTGTTGTTTGCATGGACTTCTGTGACCGTTTCCTCACACACGTAAAGAATTTGGCCGGCAAAAATCTTACAGATTGTGATCCAGCTTCTGTGATAAAGTTTGAATGGAAACCTAAACAAAACATCACTGCTAAACTGATTTGTGGGCAATCCAAGTTTAGCTTCTTACCAAAATGGTTTACGGATAACTCTCTTTCAGTGTATTGAATTTATTAAATTATTTTTTTTATGGTTTAATTATAAGTAATGTGATATCGTGGATTGAAATAAATTATAAATGATGTTTAGTTTTCACATACCTTTTATCTAGGCCTACTTGTGTAACTTTTTCTTCTCCTCAAATATATAAGTCTTGGGGAAACACAAAGATTGTTTGATGACAGGTATTTTCACAGCTGATCTTATTCTATTGGACATGCAAGTGTAACTCGAGCTACTTTCATATACTTATCAGGAAAAAAAACTTTGTGTGTGAATATTACTTTTAAATATTTCATAGCAATACTTTTATTTTTAATTCATGCTATCAAAAACTGTGTGAAACCTTATTCAGAAGCATACATTCTTACTTAAAATTGACTAATAAATGGTGCTATAACAAATCTAAGCCAAATTAATTTTAAAACTATTGTTTATTGAATATTGAAAAGGTTTACCAATGTTATTATGCAAGAATATTACCATACAAGTTAGTAGAACTAGAACTTATTTTATTTTAAACAAGTGTAGGTTATTGGAAGTGTTATTAGTAATGTGGACTTTACACCACATTACTAAAATCAAAACTGAAAGGTGTCTTGGCTGGAATACTATTTAAATAATTCCTTCATCTTGGATAAGCTAAACAAAATAAACATATCCAGCATGTATACATATTTAAAAAAACTGAATTGAGAATTTATCTTATAACTGATTTCAATGGAAAATTGGATGGACTAAACAGTTAAACCAAAACCAGAAAATGCATTGAGTGTAATTTTCTGGATTTTTCACTTAAGATGGGGTGCTAGTGAGCGTGAGTTTAGGGCAGTATTTTCGAAGTTTTTATAGCATAAACATTTATTTGGCCAAAATAAATAAAATATTTCTTCTATAGAAACATGGAGTTTAGTTTTCCACAAATGCTAATCTCAACAGTTCTTTAATATTTGTCAAGGGTGTCCTGGAATTTAGTGATAACTTTTTCTCATCATTTAAAAAGTTTGTTACCAAATGCCGCTATGCTCACGAGAGGATATTCAAGAACTCTTGAGATTATCATGTGCAGAAAACTAAACTCTATGTTTCTATAGAAGAAATATTTGATTTATTTTTTAGGGCAGTATTTTCGAAGTTTTTATAGCATAAACATTTATTTGGCCAAAATAAATAAAATATTTCTTCTATAGAAACATGGAGTTTAGTTTTCCACAAATGCTAATCTCAACAGTTCTTTAATATTTGTCAAGGGTGTCCTGGAATTTAGTGATAACTTTTTCTCATCATTTAAAAAGTTTGTTACCAAATGCCGCTATGCTCACGAGAGGATATTCAAGAACTCTTGAGATTATCATGTGCAGAAAACTAAACTCTATGTTTCTATAGAAGAAATATTTGATTTATTTTTGCCAAAAAATGTTTATGCTATAAAAACTGCAAAATTAATGCACTAAACTGGCGCTCACTAGCACCCCACCTTAACACAGCTTTTCTTAAAAACAACCTGTTTTTAGCATTTTCTTCATTCATCTAAATCCCACTGTGGTACAATGTTTTGTGCAAGAATAAGCTGGTACAAATATAAAGGATACAAAGAAAAAAGTTAAAACAACATATTTTATAATTTAAACTTAATATACTCTTAAGTAATATTCCAATTATTTTACATGTACACATATTGTCTGTTATCTCCTATGTGATAAAAAGAAATAAAAATCAATTAGTAAATTTTTACAGTAAAGACATTCCACAATGTAATGCTATAAATAAATAAATCATTTTATAAAATTTTTTTTAAAATACTTTTCACATGTTTTATTGTTTCCACTTTATTTAAGAATAAATAACTTGTTTACAGTTTTAATTTTTAACAAACAAAAGTGATGTGCCATAAATAAAATGTTTTCCAACCCAACAATAAATGAGTCATTTGTTATGAGCAAGGGCAAAATTTAAATAGTCTTATTTCTCAATGTGACCTATAAGTAAAATCAGAGGTTTGTCTTCATGGAGTAATTATCCAAGGAGTACTATTTCTAGGGTCTAATGCAATCATTAAATAATATCACAATTTATTTATAACTAGTCATAAGAATAACTATTACCATATAGGCCCGAATGTAGTGCAGCCTCACACAAAATATGACAGTAAAATTTTGAAAATATTTTACATGAAAAATAAAAGGTAGATGAGTTGCTCATAAAATGAGAGTACAGTTTTATGAAGGATATTTCCAAGAGAAAAACATCGCACTAAGTTATGTATTCGGACCAATACAGTATATAATTTACTAAGCTTAATCGAAACTCCGTATAAATGTTTTGCAGTTTCATGTTGGAAGTTTTCAACAATCTAGCTTATGTACATCGATGATACAATGGAGGGCTGTAACTGTAAGAGGATCCTGTACAACACTATTCCCAAAACTGTGGTGCTCCATATATATCTTTCTATGCATGTTTTATAAGTCTTCTTTATATGAAAAAATAATATTTTCAAAAATTAAAACAATGTAGAAGTGTAAGAAGAAATGAAGAGATAAGTGTGTTTGTTCCAAACTAGGCCTAATCTAATTATTCTTTCAGGTTTGCTTCATTTACCATCAATTACTTTACATTGTTTTTACACGGTCTTATTATACATTTCCAAGCCATTAGGAAATAATGCATTTTAATATTAATATGTATTTTAAATTTTATGCGAGCCCTTAGATGTCTTCATGTACCGCATGGTTGAATACCACTGGGTTAGTTCTGAAAGTCGAGAAAATATTGCTGTATAGTATATTTTTGCAACATACGGTAACAACACCACTTTATGAAGACTTTCCCGAAAGTATTTGGTAGACTGCCTTCATCTCATCCTTGGACATGGCATTCAACATGAGGCCGGGAACAGGAGGTTGGAATTCCATATCTCGTAACTTGTTGACTTTTACTTTGAGTTCACTGCGTAGTTTGTTGATCTCACAGTCCAGCTGAACTTGGTCTGTGTAAAACCATATACATTACTAGATAATCTTAAAAGTACAGAACATCTGTCACACACAAGTGTAATTATTTTATTGGCATGGAATATTCGCTTGAACCATCTAAACAATAATTAAAGACCAGATGAACAAGGTCACCCAGTGTTCATATATTTGTAATTATTTAAATGTGTTTGATAAAAAAGTTATACCATTAGAAAAGAGACTGAAGAGAAAAAGGTTGCTGTGGTTAGGGTCCTGTGATGAGAATGGAGAATGCCTAAGAAAGCTTTACAGAACAAAGAGAAGCGCAGAAGGACACGGAAGCTAAAGGAGGGTACTGGAGATGTGTGGCTGAGGGAGAAGTTCGTAAAGATCGACAGGAATGGAAGAGGATGTGCCAGATGACCCGCTGAGGTGGAAATGACAAATGATGATGATGAATTACTTAAAACTGGCACACAATTTTTAAAACACAATTAAATACACATCTACTAATCTAATATCAGCCATACAGTTAAAGTTTTACCCAGAAACAAAAGTTGGCTATTCAAATTAAGCTTTCTTGTGACCAGGAAACCTCTATCATTGCCAGATACATGTGAGGGAGGAGTGATCCAAGTGTTAAACTCTCTTAAGGTGGGCAATTTTATTGCCAAAAATATTTTTAGTCAAAAGAAATCAATTCTCCAGAAAACATTTAATTTAATTTTCTTCACATTCATGTTGGTATCAACAGTTCTAGAATATCTGTTAAGGGTGTGCTGGAATTTAATGACAACTTTTTCTCTCCATTTGAAAAGTTTCTCATGCTCATGGCAGATATTCAACAACTGTTGAGGTCACCATGTGAAGAAAATTATCTATGTTTCTACTGGAGCAATAATTTATTTATTTAGGGCCAAATAAAATGTTTTGTTAAAAAAACAATTGTCAAAACAAAGCCCTTAACTCGTGTTCTCTACACTCCCACCTTAAGGCTTATCATTTAATATGTTGTTAATTGCTTCATTACACAAAGATGAATGAACGTATGGCCCTCTAGTAGCCTAGTGACATTCCTAGGGTAGGCCTACTGTGAATGCTAATTTACTAATATTTTTGTTTGTGTTATGCAACACAGAATTGTTTATGTTGTGTGTGAAATGTCTGCTGAGTGTAGAACATGGTTAGTTTGTTGTTGTAGCTGTCAGACAATACCATATTGAATATAGAATCACATTTGAATCAAAGCAATAAAAATAACTAGTTTCAGTGGCTGCTTTGTTTAAGGTTGCAATCGACTGGCCTGCCAATGACAGGGAGATGTTGGTTCAAGTCTTGGTCGGCCGTAATGAGGGTGGGTTTTTCACTTCTCCACACAAATGTGGCTACACCTACTCTAAAGTCAACCTTCCTCATCCCTAACACATTAGTGTAAATAGTATATAGGCATAAAACCCGACCTAGTAGTAAGACGCTGTGCTAAACAAACAAAATAATAAAAACAATTTACCTCTCTGTAACAGCTCCTTGGCCTTATCAACAGGCAGTTTGACAAGCATGGAGCCCACAGTAATCCAAGTCTTGTGATGAGATTCCTCTTTCATGAGAGCTCGAAGAGCTTCCCTAGTTTGATTGCGCCGTCGATCCAATGCCACCACCTCGTTACGATCAACCAAGATCTCCTCCCCAAGCTCTTCTATTTCCATCAAATACGTGAGCGACTGCTGGGGGTTCTCCAAGAGCCCCAGCTCTAAAATACAGTGTATTGTTATAGGAAACTCTTAGAATTTAATTAAAATAGGTCCTAGAAATAATTTGAAAAATGACATCTGGACACAAGAATCGAACCTCGGATTATTATTGGTTTAGTGTGCCAATGTTCTTGCCAGTGAGTTTCATAAGCATGTACCATGTTCAAGTTTATTTACTACTCATTATTTTAGACTTAAGGCTAAGGGCGGTATGTAAGAACGTTAGTGGACCAATAGTGTGGCCCCGAGCAAACTATTGGTCCACCTTTTAACCTATGATGATGCAAGCAAACTTATGATGATGCAAGCAAACCCACGCTAGTGTCCACTTAGCATCCACTTCGTCAAGTTCTTGCGTACGACCCTTACTGTAGGCCTATGAATCTGGACACAATACAATTCTGGTTAGGTCAGTTGTAAGGGTATTTGTGCTGAGTTATATAAATTACACGACCAAAGGTCGTTTTTCAGTTGAATTGGGGTTTGTTTGTGAACATAATATAAACCAGATATTAACAATCTAATTATAAAGTAGCTTTAATCCTATTTTGATTTGGAATAACATATTTCCAAATAAAAATGTATGTTCAATTCACACATTCAATAAATGTTAAACCCACTATTATGGCTGAATGGTCTAGGGCAGTGTATTAAACCTGGGATAAATGAAGTTTAATATAACCTGATTTGATGACCGCATGGTCTAAGGTGCTACTTTCGCAGTAGACTAGACTGCCGATGATAAGGAGATTAAGGTTCTAGTCTTGGTCGGATGTATTGGGGGTGATTTTTTCCAAAATAGTTTTACACTCTCCCTTCACACAAATTTGTGTACATTTTCTCTAAATATAACCTTCCTAAACCCTAAAACCATTAGCGCAGTTAATACATAAGCGTATAACTTGATCAGGTAATAAGACACTGATATATATATATTTTAAGGGCATACAATCTGGAAAAAAACAATTTTAACTTTGATTACTGGCATAGAATATGTTAATTTCATTATGCATCAACAACTTTGTGGGTACAATATTTAAGATAAATTATATCTGGGGGTACATACACAAAAAAAAATGACTATCACTGGCCTTGGGCGTCATTCTTGCAATAGACTGGACTGCCAATAACAGGAACATTAGGGGTTCAAATCCCAGTAGGCTGTACAAAGGGCGCTTTTCCCTAAATAATTTCCCATTCCACTCTCTTTCCATGAAAATGTGATAAGCTTCCTCTAAATCCAACCTTCATCCATATCCCATCATCATAATTAATACATAATATACAAACGGGTAGGTAGTAAGATAAATAAAGTTTAAGTTTACCTATTGTTGAACTTACTATCATTTAATGAAACTGCATTACCTTTTTGTTTATACTTTATGATTAACTTAATTTCTATGCAACAATGAATAGAAGATTTATCTTACACCAAGGTAGGCCTATGAGATAAATCACATTTAGAATTCAGTAAATTCTTGATAATCTGAGTTGAATTGAACCAGGCCACATCAAACAATTGAAAAACTCTTAATTAAACAGAACTGGCGATAGTGAAAAGACTGTTTTTAATTAAAAAATTATTAATATTAGCGCCTCGTCTTACTACCCGTTCGGGTTGTACACACTTATGCTAATGTGTAAATGGTAGGGTGGTTGTGAGATGAAATGGAGGACCTACAGTTTAACTTGGAATCCGAGCCACGGCAGAGGCCTGGCATTCCTCACATTCACAAGTTGTGATTAATACACGTCTTGTCAGAGGTGAAGGAAGGGTTTGGCAATCAGATAAATCTGTGCCGGGACCAAGGATTGAACCCCGGACCCCCAGCAAAGAAGTCAGACACCTTACCCCTAGACCACCAGATCACCTATCATACTTAATACATTTCTAAAGTAGGCCTACATGAAACCAAATTGATTTAATTTACTAGATAGTAAATATACATATTTGTGTGTAATCGATTTGAAGAAAAAACTAGTTTTTTAGTACTTAAGATAGTTTTTTTTTGCGTTAACTCATGTATGGTTCATCAATTAATCTATTCTTGAATTTAATTTGTGTCAGCATCTTCCCATCTATAACCTGCCAGGGTTATACACCTCTGTACTAATTAAACTAATGTGTAAAGGATAAGTGAGATTGGATTTAGAGGTAGTGCACTCACATTTGCGCAAGAGAAAAATCCCCCTCCGTACAGATGACTGGGGACCAAACCTCAATCTCCCATTCATCGGCAATCTAGTCTATTGCTAGAGTGACGCCTTAGACATCGCGGCCACTGAAGGTAATTTCTTCTTAAATTAGATAATGAATCACCTTAGGTCTATGGTTGGGTCCTAAATTTGTGCTGTGCCTAGCTAAGTTTCTAGGTTTAATGGAAATAAAATTTAGTAGGCTAGGCAGCCTAAACTCTGAATACTAAGTTATCATTTTTCACTCATTTGAATTTGATTCAGCTATCAGGCCTGATCCTTTGGACAATCATATTTTTTTTTATTTAGCACCACATCTTATTACCTGTTCGGGTTCTACGCTTAAGTACTAAAATGACGAAATTTCCCTAGAAACGTCGAAAAACTAAAAAATAATAATTTCCAGTGGTTTTGATCGGACCAAAATAATCGAACTCATAAAAAATGTGCTTAAATGAGGATTTTACTGACTTACGCTAATGGGTTAGGAATTAGGAAGGGTGAATTTAGAGGAAGTGAACTCGCATTGGCATGGGTCGAGAGTGGAACACTATTTAGGAAAAACCACCCCCAGTTCACCCGACTGAGATTCGAACCTCAATCTTCCCGTCCTCAACAGTCTAGCTCAACACGAAACTAGTGTGTTGGCTAACTACGCCACCGAGGCGAGTTCATCACATATTAGTTTGTCATATATATACATTAAAATATGAATACTGCTAATTTTAAGATGTTATATTGTCATGCTTCTACAGAATACACAATACTTCGATACAGTAACTAGCCTACAGCCCTACATGTAGAAAATATTAATCATGATATTCATTGATACTTCTAAACTCACCATTAAACTTTCTTACATTCATTCTTAGGAGGAGCAGCATAAGGTGAGAAATAACTATTATTTCATATAGAAAAGGTAAACTCTCTCCTGAAGTCTCTTTCTTTTCTCTTCTCCCTGCGAACTCTATCCTCCCTTTCTCTCTTGTTCACTTTGTTATGTCTTTCTACTCTAATGGCTGCTGTGTCTCTAGGTCTGAAATGAGTGACCCTCGATTTGCTTTTATGAGCCCCAAAACCCTCCCTGTCTTTTTTCAGAACAGTCTTGAGAGGGAACTTATGGCCTGAACCATCTGGTCCCAGACCCTTTTCTTTGTCCCAACCTCCTCTTAACAGAATCTGATAGCCCCTGTTGTTTTCTGGGATACCATAAATGGTTGCATTTGGGCGAGGGTGGCAGTTAAATAAGTGAACAGTTGACGAAGAATGTTGTTCTCTGGTAGTGTTGCTGAATTCCTGTTTACATGACACACAGAAAAATTCTTCAACAGATTTAACATCAATTTCTGGATCTTGACCTGCATTTTCTTCTTCTGTTATTTTGGATTGTTTTGATTCGATAGCTTGAATCACTGCTGTATGGTGATGTCGTTTAGCAAGTGACATACAAGAATTACCGTACTTGTCTTTATAATTGATATCAGCTCCTAGTTCTAATAGATATTTCACTACATCTACAGCTCCAGCACAAGCCGCACACATAAGTACAGTCCAGCCATATTGATCAATTACATTAACTTCTTGAAGATCGCTTAAGAATGTAGACAAACCATTAACATTATTAGATTGTGCTTCTTTAAACAAATTGTGTATTGATACTTGTCTGTTTTTGTGCAAATCATCTACTAAAGACTGTTCTTTTGTTTGACATGAGGGTATGGTAGTGGTGTGAATTTTGTGGAATTTATTTGATCTTTGGTTTGATGTAGACCTCGTAGGTCTAAGGCTTAGTGAATCTGTACCAATTACTTCTTCGTATATATTTTTTGCTTCCTCGCCTGATAAAATATTTGTTTTATACACTTTTGGTATTTTATTTTCATAAATTACTTGAGGACTTTCCCTTACAAATTGCTTCCATTGAAAATCTACTGTTGATAATGCAGACCAATTTGGGTGGATAGCCATTATAAATAAGTCCTTGAAAGTTGAAAGGAACCTTAATAATATATAACTATACTTTAAATTTGCTATAACAATGGACTCACCAGAAGATTCGTTTCGAGCCATTAACTTGTTAAATTAAGTTTATAAATCATAAGGCAAGTACAAAGTAAAATAAATAGTATTTGTACTGTTGTACAAGACAGATTTTTTTTATCAAATCATTTTAACAAACCACCAATGAAAATTTCCTAGCCAATAATGATTTGGCGTTTTTTATTTATGAATATTAAAACAAGTTTTTTATGATAAAACGTACTTTAATTTTGTTGGAATGTTTTTAAATCGAATAAAATAATATATAAAACATTAACAAAAAGTAAATTAGCATTTAATTCTTCTTATTTAAATTCAAATAACTTATCTCTGCACGATCAGAAGCGCAGCACATTCTAGTTACACAAACATTCACAACAGCAGCATGTAATGTGCTTATTGGTGGCGTGTTGAGGAAAATTAAGCAAAATACACATACCTTTTTCCTCGGCTATTCTCTATTTTATATTTAATTGTGAGAAAATAACTACAAATAATGTTTTTAATATTATCTATGTTTAAATATTTTAGTATAAATTAAAATTATTAAAAGTGTCAATAATTATTATTACTGACTGAGTCTGTGTAGCCTATGAACGTAGCTAAAGATTATAGTTGCTAAAACAGCCACATGTCGCGTTTAGTTATATTCTTCAAATATTAAGAATAAATATAGTATATCCATATCTATGAACATTATACTATAAAATATTGTTATTTACATAATTATGCCTTTACTTCATGATAGTTCTAATACATTAGTCTTATTTGATGACTTGCTTAAATATTTTTATGCACATAATTGATAATTCGTTTATGCCGTGATCAAGATCAACTTAACGTTAATTTAGAGATTAGAGATAATAATACCTTTTTTTATTTAACCTTTGTATTTTAGCTGCATCAATTTATTTTATCACAAAACATATCATCAGTAAGTGGGTCCTTTACTGAAATTCACATTTGAGTCAACAATTACATAAGATAAGATTATTTTGTAGTGGTTCTAGGTTGCTTTTCCCTACCAAGTTGTTCATCTTTAGCTTTGGAAAATGGCAGTTCCAATGAGATTTGATGGTCGAGTTGTGGTCGTTACTGGTGCTGGTGCAGGTACTATTACATTTATTCTTATTATAAAAGCATAGATAATTATATATTAAAGACCTGACTGCAAACATATTTTAATATGATGATGGTTATGCTACCATACTCTTCATCTGGTAGTTTACAGGGCTCCTTACTGGAATTACATTACTTTGATACACTATTTAATTCTTTTCTTTACATTGATTAAATATTTCTCCACTAAGTCATTTGCTTGCCATTATCCCAAATTTAATATCCAACCAATCTTCCTTTTTAAACTCTTCATGTTTCTGCAAATCTCTCATTCTATTTAAAAATTAAAATCTACCCTCATTCTTTCAATATCATACCTTCTGTAATTTATTTTAATTGTCAGCGTGTATTACCATTTGCAACCTTCTTCATACGACCCCCTTCCATTCATATTTCCCAGCCTATTTTGACTTCTTTGCTTGAGGGATCCTAACGCAACTCTCCCATTTTCTCTAAGGTGAGGGTAGGGCCATACCCAGGATTTTTTTTGGGGGTTGAGGGGTTGGGCTTGGCTTTCAAAAACAAAAACTATAGGAGCAAATAAAAACGCTATATTTTTAGTTATCAAATAGATTTTATCGAATAAAAAAGTTTTCAAACTTTTTAACAGTTATCTTTTATAACATAGCATACTTTATAAAACATAACCTAACCTTCTGTCTTTTTTCATAGCCAACCTGTTAATGACTTGTTCAATTGGAATGTAAAACTGTCTGCATATACATTAGAGCTAATCCAGTTAGTCGTTCCTGACCACAGGATGAGAGTGCATGTTTTGAGAATGTATGTTTTGAGTCTTCTCAAAGTTGAGAATGTTCTCTCAGCAGTGAATGTTGTTATTGGCAAGGTTGCGAATATGTTAAGCAACACAAAAAATGTTCTGGTAAAGTTCATTATTGCACTCACTAAGAGCTTCAATGTCACACGACAGTCAAGCTGATTAATATTTTATCCCTCAATAAATTTTCCACATCTCAAACTCACTTTGTAATAGATCTAAGTCAACTTTGCCTTTTGTATATCTCTAAATTTTCTAGATTCAATGACTTTTCAGAGCAAATGGATGGTAGGTATCAAATTGTATACGCTAGAGAGCATTTTCTTGTGGTCTGTAAACCTACTTTTCAGTTGATCTATCAAATTGTCCAGAAGCGGAATAGCTACGGTAACACAACAATTTTGTTCAGGATCATAAATTCCGATGTTACTACGATATCTCTGTAGAGATGCCATTCGTGGCATACAAATCTCTTCATGAACATTGGCCAGTAATGATTTGGCCATTTTGAAAGTATTTGCAAACTGGTTTTCAATGTTAGTTTGAATATTTTCAAAATGTAAAATAACATTCTCGACATGATCAACTGTTTACTTTAAATCACAAAGAGGATATTAGAGGACTTTACAACTTTGCCAAGAAGCAAATGCTTTCAACAAACTCACTTGCAAATATTGACTTCAAACAGGAGGAAGCTGTAGACGAAGTTCCAATATCTTGATCATTACTTAAATCTTCTAAACTTTTTATGATAGCCTTAAATATTTCCTTGGATTTCAAAAGGCTATCATGACTACCCATCTTGTCTCACACATGACCGTTAATGTCTTCCATTTTGAATCGGGTAAATTGAATTTGATATGTGCCTGTAATTTGCTTGTTCTTTTGGGTGCTGTTAGGGAAGTTGCAATAGACTTTACAGTTCCAATGCAATTTCTAATGCTTACTAAAGCACAAGAATGACACAAAGCTAAATTTAAGGAATGCAAGCTGCAATGAACATAATATTGGGCTTCTGGATAAGTTTGTCCTGATTAATGCCTGAACTCCTTTGAATGATCCTTTCATTACAGAAGCACCGTCATAACCTTTTCCAATCATATTATTACAATAATAATAATAATAATAATAATATTTAGCACAGCGTCTTACTACCCATCTGGGTTATACGCTTAAGTACTAATTACGCTAATGGATTAGGAATTGGGAGGGTTAAAATCTAGAGGAAGTGAACCCGCATTTGCGTGGAGGGAGAGTGGAAAACCATTTAGGAAAAACCACCTCCAGCTCACCCGACCAAGATTCGAACCTCGATCTCCCCATCCTCGGCGGTCAAGCTCAACACGACTAGCGCGTTAGCCAACTATGCCACCGAGGCGGGTCATATTATTACAGTCAATACCAAAATTATGAAGAGAAGTAATAATAGTACGTACCAGACCATGGCCTGTTGTATTTTCAACTTTGAAAAAACAAAGAAAATCTCCTTTGGTTATGAAAAATTTTCCACCTTTTTTCTGTATCTTAAATAAAGAGATAACTGTTCATCTCCAGTTATGCTGTTTCATCAACTGAAAAGATCTTAATTGACATTCCTCATGATTTGTTTTTGAACTATTTCCCCACAGATAGGCCTACCAGTACTTACCAATTCATTTTGAATCTTTGGATTAATATAAGAAGCATTCAGAGCAATATTCTAAGCATGTTTAGTTAGTTTCTCGTCTCCACATTTCATTCTTATCCCTAACAGCGTTCTAAAATTTCCATCGTTAAACACTGGCTCATCACCTTTGACCAAAATGGGTCCAGCATTGTTGGTTCATCTGATTGCAAGCTCCTGCCAACCACAAAATTTAATAGATTCAACTATGGAAGATAATTATTCCCTGTTTTCTTCCACTTGATTTCTCCTTGCAGAATCAACAATATTCCTAATGTCTAGGTTTTCCTCTCTTGATACTTTTATGAAGCTTCTACCAATCATCATTGCCTCTTTGTGATAATTGTGGTTGTCTTGGGCTCTAAACACTTATAATTTTGGCCTATCTTTTCAGTTTTTGTAAGGCTCTTTCACAAGTGATTTCAGCTTTTGACTTGGTCCTTTTCTGCTAAAGTCTTTGGAGAACAAAATGCAATATTTACAAAGTGCACCATCACTTTTAGTGTAGAAAAGCCAGGGAAAGTGGGTCAGCCATTGTCTTTGGAACCGGAAATTTCTTTTTCCACTTGCAGAAAATTGAAATGAATCCTCTGGAATCCACGGTGTGGTGAGGAGTTTGAGTTTAATCTCGTCATCTATTATTTGATTGAGGTATCTGCTTACATCTAAAAGGTCTAGTTCACTGTCAACATTGACAGCATCACAAGATTCAAAAGCAGAGTCTGGAGCGCTGCTGGTGTTTTTTTGTGATGTGGTTGCATCAGATTCAGCATTGCTACAAAATTTTTTTATTCTTTATGAAGTAATTGAATAACTAAGATTAAGAGCCTTGAAGCCTTGCCACCGCATTTTTTTCCCCATAATCTAAAAATAAAAGGAAAATTTATTTATTGTAATATACTTACGACAATGATAAAATAGTTTTGAACTTTGCGAATATAAGTATTTAATATTTCTGATTGATCAAATTCTAAATAAAATACGGCGCTCAAAAAACTTGTATGTACTGTTTAAATTTGTCAAGTTATTTTTTATTTCGAGGGGAAGTGGGGGTTCAACCTCTATAACCTACCCCCTGGGTACAGCCTTGGGTGAGAGATAGGGATATACTCTTAGCTCTCCATTATATTTCCACCAACCACTTCCCTTTTCCTCATACCCCTCAATACTTTCTTACAATTGCCGATGTTCACATAATTATGTGATACAGGCCAAACTAGCATTCAACATAATGGATCTGATTAACTTCAAATATAGGCCTACTTCATCAAGTTGTTTTCCCTTGGCTGCTTTGATCTCTGGAAGTTTCTTACTAGACCTGCTACACTTAATGTATTTTTGGCCATCCTTAGCACTCTTCATCTCTCTTTCCCGATTTTTTTAAACACAATCCTCAAGTACTTTAACTCATATAGGCCTAAGTTACCACTTTCAACTCCTTTACATTCATCACGTAACTCTTATCCCTTTCCATTATGCTTTCAAAGAGAAAACATAATTTAGAGGAAATCTAACCTGCATTTTTGTGGAGGGAGAGTGGAAAACCATTTAGGAAAAACCACACTTCGTCAATACATCTGGCTGAGATTAAAAACTTGATTTCCCTGTCACCGACAAATCAGACTAAATGAGTTTTAAACCTATTGAGGATACATAGTAAAAACAAGAGGATGTTTTCTTAAGATTAAATGGTTTTGTTTGAGGACTGGGTCGTGCCTATGCTCTGCTGTTTGCCGAGAGAGGTGCCTCTGTCGTGGTGAATGACCTTGGTGGGGGACGCCATGGCGATGGAAGCAGCACGAAGGCTGCCGATATTGTCGTCCAAGAGATTCGCAGCAAGGGTGAGAAATCAACATTGGATATAGGCCTATGTTGTTTTAATCTGTGAGTGTATGGTACTTTAGCTATATTAAAGTAAATAATCTATGTAGTGTCATTTATGGATTTTTAATTATATTTTTTTTATCATTACAATTATCTCTTAGTATTAAATTGGGTCTTGGCATAGGAAATTTTTCACTAAATTACTGGTAACAATAATATAGGCTATAAAGAACATTTTAGGAAGGGTAGTAACTTAGGGAGAGTGGAATTGTACTTATTTGTAATGGTTACCATTCCATTATTTCTCAAACAAGTGAATTTATTGAAAAATTGGAGTCTTACCTACTGGAATTATTCCCAATAAATCCGAATTGTAAGCTACCCATTTGTCAATGTCAGGAAAATATAGTATTACATTTTTTTTTTCAATAGCTACTACTTTAATTTCTTACCATGATCTCATTAGCCCCTTTACCGATAAATACAAGTACAATTCATTATTAGCAGACGGATTCAGTTTCAAGTAAATAACAGTATTTTTTATTTAAAATACACAGACTGTAGGTTTTTATGAATAGGCCATTAAACTTATGCATTAAAATTATATAAGCTAAATCACTTTAAAATTAAAACCATTCCTCTAATTGGGACTTTACTACCTTTACAGGTGGTAAAGCTGCAGCTAATTATAATTCTGTGGAAGATGGGGAAAAGATTATTCAAACAGCGTTGGACAATTTTGGTCGAATCGACGTGGTTGTTAACAATGCTGGTATTCTCCGGGACAGATCATTTGCCCGCATCAGCAATACAGATTGGGGTAAGTTTAGATGATAAAATTTCAACTTTAATTAAATCTTTGTAATACAAATTCAGGTTTTTTGTTATGATAATAACAAGGAGGCTAATTGAATAAGATGGTGCTGTATGTATTTGAAAAGATGGAAAATAGGTAATATTCAGGTATTAACTAGAGAGGTGGTCCTTTCTCTCTTGCAAAGACTCGTTAGTTTATTTTCTCTAATTTCAAGGAGCAAGAGTAAGATGTATTTTTCAAAATTACACCTGGACACAGGAATCAAACTTGGTACTTATGACCAGGGCTGTGGAATTGGTACACCAAACCCTCGACTCTGACTCCGACTCCTCTCTTTTTTTCACTGCCCAACTCAAGACGTTTTCTTAAATGGCTAAAATATATTAATTAGTAATAACAAATTTATTGCAGGAAAATGATCCAGTACAGACCACTTCATGGTAAGCTTCTTTGACATTGGGGGATGTATATTGAAATAAATTTGTCGATCCAAATTACAAATATTGCTCTTAAAGAATAAACAATATATAAAATTAAAATTATAATCATATTTTTACCATATATTACTATGATATTTAAGTTTTTTTTCCTATGTCTGAGTCAGTACATTTTTACTGGCTCCAACTCTTAATTCCACCCAAAATTGCTTCAGACTCCAACTTCACAGCCTTGCCCATGAGTTAGGGCACCACTGCTTTCTACCACTTAACTATAGCTCATACATAGTTGGAAGGGTGGTTATGACAGCTAAGAAAAGTTACGGTACCATGTATCCATTCACCAAACCGTATGATCCGCAAGACCGTATGTTGAGTTGTTGTCAATAGTGTGCCTGCCTAGTGAGCTAAGCGTCCCGGATTTGATTCCCGGCATGGTCGAAAAATTTATTGTTGAGGAAAATATGTGTTTACCCATTCACATTGATAAATTAACAGACGGGAACTTGATGTTGTGTCTGTCCTAGTCTTAAGTTAAATTATAAGGGATATGAAGCTACGACGGGCCTAGCCAGCCGGTACTGGAAAATATATGACTTGAATAAAAAAAGCTGACCCAAACTACAGGCTGCGAACAGTAATGGATTTAAGTAAGTTTTATTAATATATTTTGTTCTTTCATTAAGTTATGAAAACACCATTAATCCTTAGGGAAGTATTACTAGAATCGTTTAATAACAATTTTGATTGATAATATAGTATTATTAAGAAACTAATAGGTTGACATTAGTCACTTTCAGCCAATGTTTGCAAAAAGACCTTCTGCTAGCTATCACCTAGTACCACCTTTCCAACCATGTACAGGTTGTTTCTGTTTGTCCTGTGCTCCGGTTCCTACAGCTATCATATTTTTATTTTAAGGCGGAGAGTATCATTATGATCACTAGCATAGTTTTGAGTCAGTTTATTTGACTCGGCCAGATAAAGAGAGGAAATTATCATTTTGGTACTGTAATTCAATCTAATACATTTTTAGACCTCATCCACCAAGTTCATCTGAAAGGAACATTCAAGACCACTCAAGCAGCCTGGCCGCATTTCAGAAAGCAGAATTATGGCAGAGTGATTGTCACATCTTCTAACTCTGGACTCTATGGGAACTTTGGACAGGCTAACTATGCGTATGTTGTTTACTTCTTAATCAGTTAATTTCTCTATCATACATGCACACCAACAGATTTTGCTTAACTCTGGCCCATGGTGATAGAGACTCGAATGATTCAAATCCTGGATGACGAACAAGGAGTAGTTTTTACATAATGTGGATGTTATCTTTTCTTCAGGCAAATTACAATTTATTTTCATATAGTAACTTACCCACATTAATTATATCCTATTTCTTTTTATTGTTTATTTGGTGTATATAACATGCACCTACAGAACCAACTGATTATATCGGCTTATTGACAAAACTAGCTAAATACAACACCTAGTCCCCTCTTTTCTCTGTTAATTCATCGCTGTGAAAGGAGAAGTCCCAATTTCTTAATAACAAATTTTTCACCTCTACAAAGAATCTAACCTTTGGCCCTTAGTTCACAAGACAGATGCGCTACTGACTGAGCTGAAGTGTTGAACTCTTGTCCCCTTAAATTAAGCCTTACTTGTTCAATTTATCAATAAGTTAAAAACTATAGATATTTAAGTACAACCCCGGTAACTACTGACAGTAATACATTTCAACTGACAAGTTTATTCTCATCTTCTGAGGAGGCCAATAGTGGTTGACAAACACCCTGTTTTAGCAATCAATATTGCATTGATATTTCTAAACATATAACAGAAAAGTTTTTTTTAACAATGATCAAAGACCACAAAACAGTTTTAACCATCTTTACTTCTAAGCCTATGAAAATCCAATTTTCAATCTAAAATCGAATCCGAGTTTTAGTTTACTAACCCAAATTTTTTAAAAATAAGTTTACATGTTCGGGACTAAATACAAATAAAACATTTTATGATTAAATGTTATCAAATACTAGAATTAATTCTATATTTCATCTGAAGTTGAGCTATGACAGACCTAGCCAGCCGGTAGTGGAAAATATATGGCTTGAATAAAAAACTGACACAAGCCATAGGCTGGAAACAATGATGGATATAAAGTAAATTTGGAATTGAGTCAAAAAATAAATGGGTAATTAAAACGGTGTTTAAATAATGAATAAATTATTAATAGGTCCTACTAAGAAATTTGCATGTTTATAATACGATAAAGTCAAATAATTGATCTATGCTAACTTCTATAAAAAATTATAATATTCAAGTTTGACTTTTAGTTTGTAATTTCAGATTAAATTACATCGAATCTGAATCTGATAACTATTTGGATTGGAAATTTAGAATCTTTCAAATATCAATATTCTAAACCTTGAATTGAATATGTTACCATCCAAACCCGATTTCCAGGACGAACAAGATCGAACTAGGCCAAATTGATACATCCTGCCGCTTGTACGATAAACCGATATACCCTGATGTGTTTAGGCAGTACTAGTTTTCATTCTTCTTAACCCATACGATGAATCAACCTTGGAAAGGTTTCATCATTCACAGTTCGCGTGCAAATGTTGTCAGCTAACCTGACCTAACCTAACCTAAACCTGGTTTGGCCTAATAAAATTCTAGGCTATACTAATTCATTCTATGAGCTAGGCCAAAATGTCAGGATTAACAAATTTATACTAGGCTATACTAGCATCATGAGGCTCTTAGGATTTATCAATTCGGGCTAGTCCGATATAGTTTGTCCTGAAATCGAGTTTGGATGTTAACAAATACAAATCCTAGCAAGCTATTTCGAAGCTTTGCACAGGTTTATTCACTCCAAACAATTTGTTAGCATTACAATATATTTATAATGGTTTGAACTTGACTTTCAGTGCGGCTAAGATTGGTGTGGTAGGGTTGAGTAGTACACTAGCTATTGAAGGGCGTAAGAACAACATTCACTGCAATGCCATTGTTCCCACAGCTGCTTCTCGCATGACGGAGGATATTTTGCCGCCAGGTACATAACCGTTTAGATATATACTTTTGGCTTAGTTGTTAACCAATTCTTTTCCTTTTTCTTTTGTTCATATGAGCTTCATATTAGTTTTAAATATTGAATGAGGATTTCATTAAAGTTGTTTGAAGTAATCGTCTAGTTTCACTTCTAATAAGTGTAAACACTGATCTATGTGGACAATAAATAGATACACTTGATATATATTAGGGCTCTGTGAGTACTCGTATTCCGAGCTTCGAGCTGAGCTCGTTGCCTAAGCTCGAGATCAAGATCGAAAGTTTTGTAGGCTTGTCATTTTCGAGCTTCCACTTGGTGTACTTAATAATCAATTTTTAAAATGCAATAGTAAGCATAGTCTATTTAATTGAGATAATATCAGCATTTCCACTTATAAATCATTTGGTTACTTAACAAATTGTTAAAAATTAATTTCAATTTTCACATTAATAACGTAATTGAGCTTTAAAACCACTTTTGACCGGTAAATTTATTCAATATTTTCGTCCATTTTGAATTATACTCGATTCATGTTGTTTTCTTGTATTGCCATGACAAATCAATGAAAATAAAAATAGATTACTAAATTACTAAAAAGATTACTAAATAATTGAATGATTCATTTTACTATTTTTACCTGGTCCCTTTCTAAAATAATAATTTCTGTTTAAATTAAAAATGTAATATCAAGAATATATTATTATATTAAATGTTTTCAAACTTAAGATATTTTAAACTTGTATTAATTAGTACGTTTAGCTACAAAACTAGCTCTAGTTTAGTTACTATTTAGTTATAGAATTATGTTGTTTAACCTGTTCAAAATCAATGTTGATCTTATTTATTTCAAGACATATTTGACCAAACTTAACACATTTATATTAAAAAAGTAGCCTATCTACTATTTCATTTTGTTTGCTAGAAATATTATTTTAGTCAGATTATTTTTAATTTTAAAGTATAATCATTAAAAATTGAATTAAAGTAAATTTCTCAGTAAAATAATGTCTAATGAGAGCCCATTCAAGACGCATGTGCAACTGCGGATAGAGGAATGGAAATGGAAAAGTAGACGTGATCATGCACGATTACACCAAGGAATAATAAATGAAATATGAAACACTTCAAATTTTTAACTGTTTATGATTTTTATGTTTTCTTATAGGGTAAATTAAGTTACTGAAGCATATTTTGGGGAAATATTAGCTTATTAAAATGTCAATTTTATTCACTTTTTATCAAGACAGTGTAAGAACACTCTACAATAATGTAAAGTGATAGTGAAGGAAGCCAACCTGAAAGGAGAGTTAGGTTAGGCCTAAATATAAACAAACACACTTCTCAATTTTCTTTCTACACTTTTACACTTCCTATATCTTCAAACTTCCACAGTTGCACATTTTTTTGAATTTCTGGAAATATTTATTTTTCAAATGAAGAGACATTAATGACAAAGTAATATTCCCGAAAATTCAAATTCAAAATAGTGTGCAACTGTGGAAGTTTTGAAGAAGTGGAAAGTGTAAAAGTTTAAGAAGACATGAAAAGAGAAGTGTGTCTGTTCCTATCCAGGCCTAACCTAACTCTCCTTTCAGGTTGGCTTCCTTCACTATCACTTACTTTACATTATTGTACAGTGTTTCTACACTGGCTTATTATACATTTCCAACCCATCATGCAATTATTAATTTTATTAACTTTTTTATAATTGTTAGTGTGATTTTAATGTCCTTAAAGACATGAGTATCGAAACCTATTTAATTATTTTTTTAATAGATATTATTTGAGTGTTATTATTTTTAAATTGTGTTTTATAAGTGTTATTTCTAATTTAAAAACCGATATTTCCATTATTTAACTTTTTTTTTTCAAACATATTTACTCTTTATAAAAATGAGTGTCATTCATATTTTAAGAACATGTGTTTTAATATACTTTTTAATATTTTAAAATCATGCACATACTCAAACTTGAGTCGAACTCGAACTCTGTAGCTTTTAGAAATACTTAACTCGAGTTCGACTCGAATAAAAAAAACCCAATCTCGCAGACCCCTAATATATATCAAAAGTATTTATGATTTTACTATAGAGTTAATCACAAATAAAGTCTGTTCATGATAGGCTTTTACCTGGATGACAGTTCAAAAATCATATGCTTAGGTTTTAGGTTGCCAATACTTGTAAAAGATCACTGTTTTGTTTTAAATGTTAAGTTTTTTAATTACATGTTGTATTTTACATACAGGCATCACATTCACTTGGAAAAGAGAAAATACTTGTCATTATATATAATAAGTTATTTTATGATTATTTTATCGTATTTCAAAATATTTAACTGAATACAATATTTTTATATGTGTTTTTTTAGTTTCCTCTTTAAGGAAATTGAGTTGCACGTTTCACACTCCTCCCTGATGAGTTCCGATAGAATAAAACCTAGGTCGTGGGATTGGGCGGTGACGATCGATTTTCTTTAAGAGGCAACCATTATCTCTTTGTCCAATTGCAGCAATGTAAAGTGTGAACTGTGTTCTTCTTTTCATTGTAAAAGTCATATTGTGTTCATCCCCTTTTATATGTTTCTATCCACCTTTCCTGTACCTTCTTCATACATAACCAGTGATGCCTAAATATTGCAAGACATGTTTTTATTAAATTTTACTTTGCACATTCAAATTAATATCAAACTATTTTTAAAGTTGATTGTAGCATTTTAGAATGTATTATACAATGTGAAGTAAACAAAATTGAACCTTTTCACATAATTGTTTATGGTATGTTGCCTTTTGTATGCAAATAATGACCAATTATGTTGATTTTAATGAGAATTACTGATATCCAAACTCATTTTTATTCAATAAGAGACAACATTGTTCTTTGTTTGAAATTAACAGAAAAAATATCACCAACCGTATTATTATACATTTCTTCCTAATATTACCATAACAAATCAGAGATTACAATCCAGAAAATATATTTCCCTTCACCAAAGAACATTGGTGAAGAAGATGTGTTTTTGATTTGGCAATCATGACAGTAAAATTGTGACCAATAGCAAGAATTTAAAATATAGCCGTAGCTCCTCATTCCATAACTACTTAAGTTTGAGTAATTTTTTTTACCATTTTTAGACCAAAATGTATTTTATTTTTCCACAAATAAAGCTTTGTAGTTATAACAGATGAGTTACATTTTTTTTTCAGACTTCTTTGCAGAGTTGAAGCCAGAGCTAATAGCACCAGTCGTGGTATGGCTTTGCCACGAATCTTGCCCAGAGACAGGATCAATCATAGAGGCGGCAGCAGGTTGGGCTGGGAAAAGTAAGGTTCTTGACTTCTCCTTGGAGTTGAGGTGTTGTTTGTTCAATGAAAATCGAGTTGAACCCTTAACAAAATATTGTTCCCTTTCTTTTTGGTGTTTTTTTAGCTCTCTAACCATGCACAAAACATACAATCATACACAAAACTTTAATTGCTCTTTTGTTTATTGTTTGGTTAAGGATGACTAATATTATAATGCACAATTTTTTTAAATGTGTTTTATTTGATTTATTTTAAAGTTTGTTGTTTTTATTATAAGATCAGGGATCATATTACTCTATAATTGAGTATTTGGATAGGTGTAAGCTAGTATGCCAATCTCAGACTCAAGTTGTCAAAATTTGATCCTCAATTGAATTCTTTTTTAATAAAGACACTGAAATATCACGAGACGTGACTTGGCACATTAAAATTAATATCAGAATAATTTTAGAAGCTCATCATAACATTTTTTAATGGATTATTTCTATGCGAAACAAAACTAAATTAAATATTTTTGTGAAATTGTTTATTTAGCCTTTTATATGCGATTAATAGTTAATTATTAATTTGTCGACCTTGGTGATCTTGGGGTAAAGTGCTCACCTTGGGATCAGATGTTTATGGGTTCAAATCCGATCTGGTAACTGGACTTTTCTTGAGCGATAAAAATCCTTAGTACAACTTCCTTTGGAGGGGAAGTAAAGCCGTTTGTTCCATATTGACTGTGGCATGTAAAAGAACCCTGGAAGTTACATGAAAATACCTTTCCCACCAAAATTGGTAGTCTCTTTCACTCTTGCTCATAGCAATTTTCGTGTACTGATATAATCAGTGTGTTCAGAAAGCGCATATTAAATACCTCAAGTAAATAAATAAATTAAATGTTGAAAAGAAAATATAAGGGTATGGCAAATGCACTTAGCAGAAAATTGTAGGCCTCAAAGTTTACAATTAAAAAACACAACAAAACAGATAGTAATGATATTTTTGGTGTACAGCAGTTTCCTTCTTCAGGAGAAGAAAGTGAAGAGTTTAGTCTTTGCTGCACTATTGGGAAATGAAAATTTTTAAACCCTTTTATCTGCCAAATTATTCAGCTAAAATCAAATGATCGATTCGCGTAATTAAATAATCTATAAAATGTATTCAACTTTTTTTTAAGCTTAAAATGTACACTTATTTTATTTTGTGAATTTAGAAGGATTTATATTTTTAACTTGTCATTTAGGCTATCTGGTTCGATCTCAGGGCAGTCTATTGCGCTCCAAGATTACAGACAATGTTACACCAGAAGATGTCAAAGAGCACTGGGGGACAGTGACAGATATGTCCAATGCCAAACATTATCCAAGTATTGCGGTGAGCTCATTGATTTTAATTCTTTTCTCTTAAATAGCTAAAGGCAAGAAGGTCTTAAATGGGTCCCTATACTCCATTCACGGTAAGAATTACTCTCTGAAAGGTCTTTTTTCCTACCAATATCGTATAATATAATAGATTTCTGGTAGGAAAAAAGGCCTTTCAGAAAACAATTCCTACACTGAACAGACTTTACATAGGAGTGAACCTATTAAAACCCTTTCTATGACCTTCTCTGAGGGTTCTAGTTCAAATACTTCATATTGAGATTTTATTACATAGTATAACAATGGTTATGAGTCAACTATAATCTTTTAAATTGCCATTTCTAATAACCCAGGTGGGCCAAGTCACAGTGCTTTAAAGTTGCTACATTAATAAAACACTACATTTGGTAAGCAACAACAATAATAATCATGAAACAGCATTAATAGATCATAATTAAAGAAGTATATCATTAAATTTGAAAACATTCCTAAAGCTTTGAGTTTTTTTTTTTTTTGCCTAGAATCTTGTGTGCTGTTAGTTATTTTTTGTTCCACATCCATTTTGTTCAGACTTTTCTCATATTTATACTTATATAGAGTAGGCCTGAGGAAGTTTACATTAATTTTAGTAAAGTAGAAAACCACTTTTCACTTTTAAAAGAAATTTTAGTACATCTGGTCCTTCACCATCAAAACAAACCAGACAATATTTCTTCCTTAAACCTCTTATCAGCTTGATAACCAGTACATCTAAGTACTTCTTAATTTCTAGTGCACTTAATTTTAATATACAATGATAGTATGAATTTCCTCAGCATTTTTTTTTAGTCTCCTTTAGTTGGGAAACAGAACCTTTGAAATTTTAGTTAGTGTCAAAAATCAATAAGACAACTCAAATTATATTTTACTTAGGGAAGTGTAAAATTTATTGTGAAATTATGATTTGCTTTACTAATAATTATCATCATCAACTGTTTCTATCCTTTGGCCAGGTCGCTTTAGTAAACTGCCTCCATCTTCTTCTTGTCTTCCACCACTCTTCCTCCATTAATTGCATCCATTTTTCTCCTCTAACTTGAACACTTTCTGTTATCCACCACTCCTTACAACTCTTTTTTGTTCTCCCTTATGGTCTTTTTTCTAGATGCTTCATCTTCATAATTCTCTTTGGTATTCATTCTTTTTCCATCCTTATTATATCACCATACCATAAGACAAAACGAAAGGTTATTTGAGTAACTGTTCTATTGTAACACATCCTTGTAATCATTAAACAACGGGAAAAACTAATTACATCAGTTAAAAAAATACTAAACAATTTTCATCAAGTATTGCTTTGATATGTTCTTGGACATCAGCCGCTGACTTGCTTCTTGACCTCTGAAATATCACTCATATTTCTCATGTGTATACACTTTGGCTGCTGCCTCTGTGACTTGTTTCACACACCTCTCTACAGACTGACCAAGACAGGGTCATTAGACTAGTCTATCAGCTGTAAAAGGGATGAAGCACTGGGATTGATAGAAGGCATCTTCCTGGGATGTACAGAAAACTCTCCCAGTGTGTGATTGTCTCCACCCCAGTCAACAATCTTTTGCACTTTGTTCTCTTCTCCATCCTTGGAGCACAAGAGTATCTGGATGACCGTTTTGTTGAACGCATACCACGCCGAGTGCTGGATGTTAGGAAAAACAACTTCCACTATAGCCTTCTTTTTGTGTCTAAGTAGCTTCACCTGAAACAAAATACAGCGTGGGCCTTCCACTCAAGAGTGTTTTATTTTGATCTCGAACCAGCAGGGGTTGTACACACCAACAATGTATTCCACTCTCAGGCTTAAATTTTTTTAGGGTTTCCGATGCAAGGCCATGTTTTGAAACCCATATGCGACAAACCCGTTTTGCTGGTGTCATATACTTTTAATGGCTTACTGGACCAATTTCAAGAAGAGAAAAATATCTAGTCCTAATAGTCTGTGTAATCCTATACCCGTATGCTTGATCATTTGAGAAATCCTTTACAGCACTATCACTCATTGAAATAAGAGGCTCTTCATTTGAGAGTTTGGTGAATGAAGGATCAATTTCAAGTTCTATAGTAGTGTCTAGTATCTTGCCATTTGACTTGTCCACTTGTTAGATAAGATCTTGCTAAACTG
Organism: Timema bartmani; assembly: GCA_902151455.1. Lineage (NCBI taxonomy): Eukaryota > Metazoa > Arthropoda > Insecta > Phasmatodea > Timematidae > Timema > Timema bartmani. The sequence goes on along the minus strand of CABFWB010000701.1, from coordinate 61,231 downwards.
TAATCAGGTGTCGCAGGGGTAACCGGTTTGTATGGATTTTCTTTTTGTTGTTTTATGCTTGAAAAAATATTATATTGTGGTTATTTATATTACTCTCTGCACTAAAATTACTTGGAAAATGTTTTATTGTACAATTGTTTGTAATACTTTGTGTTACTCTGACAAATCAAGTTATTATCACAACTTGCAATTCAATTTCTTCAGATTTATTCCATATAAATATTAATTAGTAATGTACAAAACAGCTCTGAATGGGTATAATTAAACGGAGTATTTTAGATGTCAATATTTATATTGTCGAAGCTTCTCTAAAGTGGTCAAGGTTTTAGGCCCTTAGCTCTCGACCATTCCATTAATATATATTAGTTTGCCATTGTTTATTTTGTTAATTTAATACCCTTCTTAAAACCACTAAATTCACTATGGTTGTAATAGACTTGCAAGTGCCAGTATATATAATATTCAAAGACATTTAGTAACATTTTAAGTATCATTTTACCAAAATCCCCCCTTAAGTTTATTAGCAAACATGTTAACACTATCAAGATACTGAGAGTACTAAACTTATAGTACATTAGTGTTTTCCAATCGATTAGGCCTATTTTAATAAATAGCCTTCAGCATCTCCAATGTATTATTCTTTTCTAGGCCTAATTTAATCTCTAAATTACCATAAAATGCTTAATTATAAGAAAGTGTGGGGTTTAATGTTAATTATAAGTTGTCCAAATCATAACCAAAGTTGTAAGCAATATATGTTTTAAATTTCAGTTCATTAACTTCATTTTTAGGCCTTTAACTTTTAAATCTAGTAGTTCTCATTCTTGTGAAGTCTTTTTAGGAATCTTAGCATCATCTAAATTTAATACTTTTACTTTTCATTTTAAGCATCATGCTGATTTGATTTTATCTGTACCCGGAAGCTGTGAGATGCACCTGTGGCTTGCATGTGTGGCTTCACAGTGGAAAGGGGAGGTTTGGCGCGAACAGCTAGCCAATCAGCACATCAGATTTTAGCATCTGTGTTTAATAAAATGTGTAAGTGAAGCGTTAGCAACGGGACACTTGCCGGTTAGCTCGCGATCTATTAAGACGTATACTAAAAGGTATGAATAGTTGTTCTATACGTGTTGTCTTTAGGGTGTTGAGAGATGGGGGTAGAAAAAAGGGAGGCCACCATGTGGCTAATTTAACACAAAAATAACCATCTTATGTCTATCTTCAAGTACTAATTTAAAAAAAAATCTTTTCATCATGTAACTAGTGGCTTAAAATGTAACAAAATATCTATAAACTTTTCTCTAAAATAAAACTTCAGAATAACCATCATAAATTTCGAATCCTTTAATCAACTATGTTCTCCATCCCCACCATTATTTAATTAACCCCGAGAATTTTGCCATGGACAATATCTAAAGAAGAAGATGGAAAGGAGACTGAAGAAGTTTGACTGGTTAGAAATGGCGACCAACTGTGGGGCCTATGGTTCGATATCTGACTGGATTGAAATGGCGCAACATGGGACTTATATTGGATGGAGGACTAGCCACATCTACAACGCATCACCAGCGGAGCAGATGCTGTGAGGAACAATAGGAATAGTGGACCAACGTGCATGTGCGACTACGATTAACAGCTGGAGTGGATGGAGTGGAACACCAGACCTTGGTTTCATCACTCATCATACCGTATCGTTATTTTTAGATTCCTGTTTAATAATCTTTATATATTCTGTTTGTTTTTTTTCGTGATATTATTATGGTTTTATTTTGTTGTCATTTTGGATTGAATTATTAAGTAAATTTCAAATATAATTTCAATCAATTTTTATTAACATTTTATATTTCGAGGTTGGTAGCATGTGCTGGCGTGTTGTTTTGTCGGGGCTGTTGTTTAATAATATTAATGTAAGTATTTTCTATTTTGGTTGGGAATATGCGCTGGTTGGCTAGGCTTTTATTTGTACTTTTTGCTTACAACTTTGGTAGGGCATAGTTTTGAATATGGAGTCTAAGGATAGAAATGGCTCTTTGGACCTAGAGCCAAACTATTTGGTATTTTGTGATGCTGGTGAGCCTTCTAGTGGGGGTTTGTGTGATGAACCCTTATTGGAACTCAAGTTCAATAACGGGGAAGAAATACCAACCCATTCACTGGAGGTGTTACTCGAAAATTTGGAGGTAGAATATATTGTGTTGCCCAATATAATTGAGACGGGTGAGGTTAGCAATGCCAGTGCTCAACCTAATTTTGGAGGAGACTGGAGAAGTTCGACTGGATAGAAATGGCGACCAACTGTGGGGCTGATGGTTCGATATCCGACTGGTCAGACTTCGAAGCTGATGTTTGTATCGAAGCTAAGTCGAAGCCAAGTCGAAGCTTATGTTTGTATTGAAGCCAAGTCGAAGCTGATGTTTTTATCGAAGCCAAGTTGAAGCTGATGATGTTTGTATCGAAGCCAAGTCGAAGCTTCACACACCCCTGGCAATATCTAATATAATGATGACAAGAAGATTAATATATAACATTATTACATAACTGCTAGTATTATTAATATTTTTTCCATGATTTTCAAGCTATTGTTTACATATATTGTAATTAGGAGTAATGTTTGTAACAAGGTACTTCCACAATAATCGAAAATTCCACAAAAACTTAGAAGTCGTCACAATTTTTACATGTTTATTTACCAAGCAAAACTTAATATACCAATTTGACAGAAATATCCTTAGAACCCCCCAATGAAGCTGCAACTTTTTAGCACCCTTCTTATTTAAATTTTGGAAGATGCAAAATTCGACACTCCCTACCATACCATCTCGGCCTTGCTTCCTCTACTATCTCATGTACTCCCTGTACTGTACTCCCTATACCCCCACTATTTCCCTGATAACTTGTTATATTAAAAAAGCTTATTTTGCAGGATGTCTCAGCTACACTCACAGTAGCATTGGAAGAAATGAAGGCTAACGCACAATCAGACTCCTTATCGGTAAGTTATGCTACTTCATCTAGATACTCTTAAACTGTTAGTCTTTCTTGAATAAAGCAATAAAAAAATGTACATAATACTTAAACTTGAATACATTTATTTATAGCAATTAAAATACCAGTATTTATCTAACATATTGAACACGTATCTCACAACACCAATTCTTAAAATGTATATTTGTGAATAAGGATTGGCAAAGTCCACTTTTTCAATTTGAAATGAAGTTGAATCGAATAGTATGAAATATTCCCTAAGCTGAATTGAAGCTAGAACATTAAAAAATAAATATTTAGTGTTGGAAAAAATTATACATACCGGATAACTATAACTTGAGGTATTATCTACTAAGCATAATTTAAAAAAATCATAATCATCATTATCATCATCATTAACAGTTTCCTGCATTTGGCCGGGTCAGTTTGATAAAATGCCTCCATCATCCTCTTATCTTTCCACCATTCTTCCTCAAATTTATTCCGTTCTTCTCCTTTCACTAGAACGCTTTCTGTTATCTGCTCCTCACATCTCTTTCTTGGCCTCCCTTGCGGTATTTTTCCTACATACTTCATTACCAATTTTTTTTGCCATCTTCTCTTTTTCCATCCTCATTACATGCCCATACCATCTCAGTCTTGCTTCCTCTACTATCTCATGTAATCTCTGTACCCCCACTCTTTCCCAGATAACTTCATTCTTAAGCTTGTCTCTCCTTGTGACAGTTTACATGCGCCTCACAAACTTCATTCACATGGCCTCCACTTTCATAGTCTCTCTTACCTCTTACATTTATTGTTCATGTTTATGCTGCATATGTGACAATGGGTACAAAGTATACCGTGTACAACACTTCCTTACACTTCAAGGGTATGTCTCTTCTCCATAGCTTCACACTTTACTATGCTAAATTTCATTCCACACTCTTTTACTTCCTCAATCTATTCTTCTAGTTGTTCCTGTACTTCTTGTTCATTCTCTTCCCATACCATCAACTCAACAGCAAACATAATGGCTTTCATTCTTTCCTGCCCTAGTTTTCTTGCCCCTTTGTTCTTGACTATTTACATTACTATTACAAAAAGTAATGGTAATAGGGCACTCCCCTGCTTCACCCCATTTTATTTTATTTAGAACCACTCCATTCTTTCACTCTTCATCTTAACACAACTCATGTTATCCTCATACATACTTTTCACTCTCATTACACTCCTCTTTCCACTTCAGCCTCCTTCATTGCTTTCCAAACTTTATTTCTATCCATGCTATCATATGCCTTCTCCACATACATAAATACCATTCCCAAGTCCATACCATATTCATACCTTCTTTCCATCAGCTGTTGTATGGCAAAGATCAAGTCTACTGTAGACCTCTGTTCCCTATATTCATATTTCTTATTATCTGTTCCAGGAACTTCTGATATATTTTTGTACAGTGGGACATCAGCGTTATCCCCTTATAATTTGTACATCTCTTCCTGTCGCTTTTATTAAAAATCGATATTATAACTTTACTTTACATCCATTACTGTTTCCAGCCTACGGTCTGGGTCACTTTTTTATTCAAGCTATATATTTTCCACTACCGGCTTGCTAGGCCTTTAGTAGCTTCATATACCTTACAATATATCTTAAGACTAGGACAGACACAACATCTAGTCCTCGGCTGTTATTTTATCAATGTGAAAGGGTAAACCCACATTTCATTAATGATCAATTTTTCAGACATGCCGGGAATCGGACCTGGGACCCTTAGCTCAGTAGGCAAACACGCTACCAACAGAGCTAAGGTTTCAGATAGGTATTATAATGCCCTAATTTAAAAAATGTTATATTGAAAATATGATTAACATATTTCCACCTAAACTGATAAATTAAATTTTTATCACATCATGTAACTTAGTTGTTTTAGATTTTCGTCATTTGAGCATCAATTTGTGACGTACAGGAAAACCTTGTTATACGTGCTTTCGCCGTCCAGGTTTTCACACAAAGGTGGATTTTGTTTTTGTGGAGAAATGGCGCAATAAAACTTTAAGGGTCTCTGGTCGAGTGATAGATCTCCCTTTTATCTCAAAATGCCCTTTGCACCTGTTCATACGCATCATCCCCACTTAATGCTTGAAAATATCAGAGAGGAATCGGATTTGAGTTAAAAAAAAGTAGAGCTTCATAGAACTCTCACAGCAAAAGTTATGTCAAAGCCTTCAAAATGATCGACTTAGCTATGAATAGTTTGGATAAACATAGCCCTGACTTATTGAGATAAGTTTTAAACTAAGAAGCGAAGCTAAGCATGTGCTGATTTCGCTCCAACCTACCTACACTTTTGCCAGAATCATTCAACCATGATTATTATAATTTTTATTTATTTGAGGTATATAATGTACACTTTCTGAACCAACTGATTATATCGGCACACACCTTAAAAGCTAACCTAACTCTATAACAGACACAACATCCAGCCTCGGGCCATTAATTCATCAGTGTGAAAGGGTAAACCAACATTTAACCAGTGATAAATTTTTCGACCATACCAGGAATCGAGCCCGGGACCCTTAGATCATTAGACAGATATGCTACCAACAGAGCTAAGGTGTCGGACAGTGATTAGCAGGATGCTTGTTATAATCATAAATAATATTACAATTTTTTTAAATTTCATGAGGTTTAATTTTTTTTTCAGTATATTTCTATTCAGTATAGTAATTTCTTGATTTTGTTAAAGGAGATATTTTTATCCAACAAACAAAGCAAAAACTATTAACTTTATGATTAAGGGCTAGCTACAACTTGCCTAATAAATTGGAACCTAGTTCCTATCTTTAGATATTAAAAGAATCTCGTTTTATGAGAGTTCGCTATCTGCTGCCGGTGATTCTCAGGGACATATTTGCTGCATATAAAGTGGTCAGACTGTATATTACAGTACAACATGACAAAAATGAACATAAATGTGTATTTTAACTTTAAATATTTCTACTGTTAAGTTTCAAATCTTTTGAATCCAGAAGTTTTTGAAGTTATGCACAAACTCTTCTTGGTAAATGATTTTTCTCGTGCTACCAACAACATGTTATACTTACTGGAACACTGAGTTTAACTTAATGGTTGGTTTGGTTTCCTTTCAGAAAGTTGCTACCAACAGCCTAAGCTACGATAAGAGAGACATTATTCTCTACTCACTTGGAGGTAAATACAGTCTCATTTAGATAGGAAGGAACTTTTTTTGACAGTCATAAAATTTATTAAATCAGTTTACATTTTTTTTAAATGATGTGAGATGCAGCTGTCACTTTTGATGACTAATATCAATACTAGGGTTCTGCGAGTACTAGGATTCCAAGCTTCGAGCTGAGCTTGTCATTAAACAACATGTGAATATGAGAACTAAAAATTGAGATTTCAATCATTGTTTTATTAAGATCAATTATTTTGATGCCAGTACCAGTAAATAGGTATCAAGGAATTGAATTTGACATTCTTAATGAGAACCAATTTTCATTTATTCATGACTAATTGGAGTAAAACACTTAAATTTATACCTTATGTTCTTCCAGTGGGCGCCTCTTTAAATAACCCCGAAGACCTGAAATATCTCTATGAAGGACATGAAGCGTTCTCTGCTCTACCAACATTCTTAATTATACCAGCCATCACCACTTTGCTGGGTGCTAACATAATCGGTGATGTTTTCCCAGGGAAGGATATTGATCTCACTAAGGTACTTATTTAGTTGATATAATATGTATGAAAAAAGTGCATTGAGCAAAAGCATTTAGTAGTAAATAAAATGATAGAATATTAGGAAAATGGTATAGCACAAATAAAAGTAAAAACACTATCACTTACACACACTATAGAACTAGAAACATGTAGTTCTATAGTCTTATCATTCTTTGTGTTTTTTCAATGTGTATCTTCTAATGATAAAGGAACATTTCCGAAAATTCAAAACCATGTGTGATGTATAATTTAGTGAAATAGTTTAAGAAGAGAATAAGTGAAGAGAGGAAGTGTGTGTTTTTCTATCCAGGCCTAACCTTACAATCCTTTCAGGTTGGCTTCCTTCACTATCATTTACTTTACATTACTGTACAGTGTTTCTACACTGGCTTATTATACATTTCCAAGCCATTTAGGCACTAATTCATTTCATTATACATTATATAAAAATGTGTATTTTTGCTAGAAAAAAATAAATGCCAAAATGTTAAAATTTTACCTTGTAAAAGTGAAAGTACTTATTTTAAATTGTTTCAGATGCTGCACGGTGAACAATATCTAGAAGTAATTAGGCCCCTTGAGACTTCAGGAGAACTCGTGTCAAAAGCTCGTGTTGTTGATGTTTTGGACAAGGGATCGGGAGCTGCCATATTGGTTGATGGTAAGTAGTGCAGTCCACAGCGAGATTTTTATATGGCAAACCTTAGAGGACTTTAAATTAATGGTACGTTACTTTGAAATGTTGGTTATACTGGTAGTATGATGACATGTCCCAGTGGCTAAAACTAGATTTTATGAAATAAGGTCTACGTATGACTTGCTCATAAATTGAGGCCCACAGTTTTCTGACAAGTGTGTAGGCCTTGCCCTTGTACCCTCTTGTCCATGTTTAATTTGAACTAGCTTTTTGGTGCCATTTTTTCTTTGAATTAGGAAACATGAGAAGTATAAGTTAAAATTATAACTTACTACAGGAGTGCTTGAAGCTTCAAAACTATTGACTTTTCTTCGAATATTTTTCAGCTTCAACTTCAATAAATATAAAGTTTTGTAAACATAAATATTAGCAGCTAAAATAAACATTTATTTATTCTCTTCTTATCATTTTGTTCTGATATGTATATTGCACATTAATGTTCACCTTAAAACCTATGTAGTAATCGAATTGCATGTTGCAACAATAACCTAATTTATCATCTCGGGCTGAAATATATTAAACACTTTGGCAATAAAACATTTTCTATATGATATTTGGCATCTAAAGCTATACTAATATGAATACAAAACTAACCCTCTCTAGTGGTCGCATGGTCTAATGTGCTACTCTCGCAGTAGACTAGATTGCCGATGATGGGGAGATCGAGGTTCAAATTTTGGTCGGGTGTACTAAGGGTGGGTTTCCAAAATGGTTTCTCACTGTCTCATCATGCAAATGTGGGTACACTTATAAATATAACCTTATTCATCCCTAAAACCATTAGCATAATTAGTACATAAGCGTATAATCTGAATGGGCAATAAGATATGGTGCTAAAAAAAACTCCAATTTGGTCTTAGAGATATTTCTTATTATTTGATTTGGCTTCACTTTGAATAATAAAAGTAGACTTTGCTCTAATGGTGTGCGAAGCTTCGAAAAGTCGAAGTCGGAGGTCAAATTTCCTTTGGCTTTGACTCTGACATCTACAATTGTAACTCTTTTATGTTAATAAGAAACTCTTTAATGATGTTGAAACTCTTTAATGATGTTCAAACTCTTTAACAATGTTGTAACTCATTTAATGAATAAGAAACTCTTTAATGATGTTGAAACTCTTTAATGATGTTGAAACTCTTTAATGATGTTCAAACTCTTTAACAATGTTGTAACTCATTTAATGAATAAGAAACTCTTGGTGTCCGCTCGCGGACCGAGCAAGGAGAAGAACTCATATGTGTCTGGGGTTAAACTGTTATGCCTGGAGTTGAACTGAGGTCCCGCCGCGCGCAGGCCAGAGAGGAAGGCGGCCGACCCGCCCTCTAGCGTCACACGCGACCAACACACAGTTCAACCAGCGCAACTCATGATACGTGGAGTGTGACGTCACACTCCACATACACCCCAGGCACAAAAAAAAATGAGCAAAACCAAAAATACAAAACTCTTAAAACTATAACAGTACAAAATATGGTATCG
>CABFWB010000701.1:18341-34856 GCA_902151455.1 Timema bartmani | reverse complement strand
GGGCGGGGAAGTTAGAGGGATGTGACATACATTTTAGTTGCAAATTTTAGGAAATGATCAGGGGAAATCAGGAAAAAGTCAGGAATTTCACTGGTCAACTTGAGTAGACACCATGTAATTTGTTTATATGGTATAGGATCTAATATAAACTTAACTTGGTTGTGATTGATAACTTTGTTTAAAAGTTAATTCTTTTAGGATACAAATCATTCAAATATCAAAATATTTAATAGCTTTTTAAGTCAAAACTGTGGAAACACTGTAAAATAGTGCGAGTGATAGAGAGGGAAGCCAACCTTAATAGATGGTTGGATTAAGTCTTGATGGAAACAAACTTTTTCTCTTCATTTCTACCTACTCTTCACATATATTTTTTATTACTTTCACAATTACACATTTTTTTAAATTCCATGAAATATTCCTTTATCATAAGAAACACAAAATTGTAATGTGATTCACTCTCCAACATTTCCAAATGTAAAATAGTGTAGCTGTGAAACTGATCTAAACATGTAAATGTAAAGACTTAAATAATAAACTTTTTTTTTGTTATATATTGACCAACAATTCTTTCATGTAGACTTACTTCATCACTTATAAACTTGTTTTCTGTGCTGATGTACTCACTAGTATTGACATATCCTAAATAAATTCAAGGTTTAAAACAGACATAAATTGATTGCCGTTGACAAGATAAAGGTTTTAAACCTTGCTGGTGTCACTGAAGGTAGTATATTTTTTTATGAAGGTAGATAAAGGGAAATTCACCAAATTTCACCCTTCTCCGTATACCCATTGATGCAAGTTTATCCTTTTTTTTACACCCCAATTACCTAGAACATTGAGGTACTCTTTTAAAGCAATTTGTAGAAACTAAAGGAATATAAAAATTGACTTTTCCTAATCCAACACTTGTTTCTTTAATATTTGATTTATCTGAACACACTAACAAGGATATTGATATATTGATGTGGGTAGTTTAATTGGTAATAAGCAATATGGCTGGAAAGTTCAATAATCATTTCAAGGGCTAGATGTATAAACATTTGCTGTAATTGTAGGGGTGTGCCAAGTCCACTTTGAAGCAAACTTTAATCGAATATATGAAATAGCCGTGATGCTGAATCAAAGTTTTAGTAACTTTTGGTTGTTTTATGCATAAAACATAATTTTACAACTTTATGTACTCAAATCCCTGATCAAATGTTTTATTGCACTTTTTTTCCAATAATATTTAATTCTTATCTTATAAATCAATTTATTACCACAACATCAATTACTTCAGATTATATGAAACAGCTCTTAAAAGTAACAAGTGAAAATAAATTTGGCTGTAAATATTTTTATTAGTGGATCAGGAATATATATATAGTAAGTAAGTAGTTCCTGACATCTTCGAAAAATAACACAAAAATTTGCCTGTTTGGGAAAAATTATAGTCAAATATTTATTTTGTTTTGTACTGAACTCAAATAGAATAGCATTTGTAAATACTATATTAAAATAAATGACATATTTTCAACTCTCTACCCAAATGTATTACATTCCTGTAAATTTTTATTTACATATGATAAATAAAACATTGTTATGTTTATAAATGTTTATTAATCTTGGTATAATAATAAAGAAATATTTTTAAAATTTTGTGCCATCTTTATTTAAAAAAATCCTCTTAATCAGTACATAAGTACAAAATATTTATACAGCTCAGTCTTTCTGCTTCCTGCCCTTGGTAAGTTTCTCATATTTGGACTTGCTGGTGTACCAAAGAAGAAAGGGAATCAGTAGACAAGGCATGGTCATCACTGCAAATGCTCCCCAATCCAGCTAGAACAAGCAATACAATCATGATAAATACTAAATATACATGCATTTGCTAAAATTTCAAAATATTTTAGAAGTAGGTTGAATTTAAGGAATAAAATATAAGATAATATAACTATATTTTTATATAGACTGGGAACCTAGATTGGTTATAAGAACATTAAGAAAAAAATCATAATAGTGCAGTTCATTCTTTTTTTTTTCTGGTAATTTCAGGCGAAGGACAATGACGTTTGCTACAAAATAAAAATATGTATAGTTTAAACATCAGTTATGCTAATCGACCATTGTTCACATATCAAACAGCAAGTAGTCTACTTCACAAAAAATATCCAATAATGTCTCGCTACTTTGTCCAACCCGTGCGCCTACTTGTTAGGATGGCTTAGTGGGATGAGTAAGTGACAAATAATTGTGGGGTTCATTTTGATATTGTTTATTGAAACCGATTAATTACTCCACAAGTGTATAAATGTGATGTAGGTTTTAGAACAGGTTGAAAAAGTTAGTGAACGGTCCTTGTTCTATCAATGTCAACAACCAGTAGTTCTGCACTCTGACCTATGTTTGGTGTTATACACATGAGTGCCTGGCTCTGCATGGTTGTTATATAACTCAAGACTTTCAATATGGTTTGGGGTTTCCTCTGTATTGAACAGGAACTCAAGCTGTAGGATATTCTCACAGGTTACTCTAACTTGTCAGCCGAGTATGTATTATTATTATTAGCACCGCATCTTACTAGCCATTCAGGTTATATGCACTGATGCTAATGTGTAATGGTAGGATGATTGTGAGATGAAATGGAGGACCTACAGTTTAATGCGGGATCCGAACCACAGTGGAGGCCTGGCATTCCACACATTTACAAGTTATGATTAATACAAGTCTTGTCAGAGGTGAAGGAAGGGTTTGGCAATCAGATAAATCTGCACCGGGAACGAGGATTGAACCCCAGATCCCCAGCCCAGAAGTCTGACACCTTACCACTAGGCCACCCTGAGTATGTAAAGCACTTCAAAGTAACCCCTTAGCGACTGTTAAGTCCCCCCCCTAACCCCCAGTTTGAAAAAAGGTCTAACGTACACAGTTATATATCACCAGAAGTGGGAAGTTTCCGCTGAGTTACTATTTATGTGAATCCACTGTGTTGTGCTAACTGGCAAAACAATCTGTTTTAAAAACATAGCCTGGTGAGCGTGCATAACTGCTGATTTAGAACAATTAATAACAGTATACTTGCTCAGGGTGGCTACAAAACATATTTTACAAAATTCCCTGATTTTTCCAGGTTTTCCAAGCAACATTTTTCAATTTTCCCTAACTACTTTTTTCCAGTTTTAATGGTGGATGATGACTTGTTTTATTTATTATTGATCACATATTAAAAAAAATGTGTATCTACTAAACATAAACAGTTTTATCAGTTATTTTAAGAATTAAAATGTTATTTTATTTAGGTATTATTAACTTTTGTTTTAGTGTTTGGTTGCGAAATTAATGGGATTTTTAGACATATTTTTTAATTCCCTGACTTCCTTATTTTTAGTTAAATTCCCTGACATTTCCTTGGTTTCCCTGTCATTCAAAACTTCCCTGACTTTTCCAGGTTTTCCCTGTTTTCCCTGTCTGTAGCCACCATGATTGCTGTTGCCAATCTTGCATGCTGTTGATTACAAAAGGCTGCAAGCTATGACAATTGTTTTATTTAGTGTGTAAAACACATTTAGAAATGCTACAACTTAATGAAGAAATTTTATTTGTTTTAATGTGTTAAGTAAAAGTTTGTAAAAACTAGGATGGGTCCTCGAACTCTTAAGGAGATTTGAATATTCAAATCTTAATAAAAATCTTCAAGGGAAGCTAGTTTTAAAGCTCTTAATACTGCTTATTGGTGGTTCAGAACTAATTATAGGCTCCAGACCAGTAATTTAACATTTAAATGAATGTATGAACGTTATAATGAATGGATTATTTTATGAGAAATAATGTTAACATAATTATTCCAAGATTTGTATTTGGGATTCAAAAGCAAATCGGAGATTCGGATTCAACCCAGCTCCAGTAAAACCATGTCTTGCGATATTTCGGCCTCTCTATTGGTAAGTTTATAAGTAGAGTGGAGCATTATATCATTAAATTACTGCTCAAATCAATGCAAGATTTGAAAAAAGTTAAAAACTTTATTTTCAAATTGTGAAGTGGAATTTGTTCAAGAGATCTTGTTCTGCTCGTTGGGGGCTAGCCAACATATTTATGGGTAGAACCTGAAAACCATAACATTAATTTACCACTTGAAATTAATTCACTAAAACCTTCAGTTAACATTTTATTAGTGTCTAATCATTTCTCTTACACGTTCCTGTCTAGGTGTCCTATCATTATTTACCAATTTCCTTATTCTCTAATTTGTTTTTTGGTTTGATCTCTAAGGAAGTTGTGTTGTAAGTTTCACACTCCCCCTGACAAGTTCTGATAGAACGAAACCTAGGTTGGGGGATTTTGTGGTAATGATCGATTTTCTTAGGGAGACAGTGTTTATCTCTTTGGGCAGTGGCAGCAATGTTAAGTGTAAACTGTGTTCTTTTCAATGTAAAAAACAATATTGTTTTAGTTTTCTTTTATGTTTTCTATCCGCCTTGCCTGTACCTTCTTCCAAATACATATAAAAAATACTTCAAAAGGCTTGAAAAGAGCTTTTCCTTAAGAGATATATATTTAATATATTTCCTATATAGTAAAGTAAACCTCTAATGGTCACATGTTTTCTAAAACAGTGGATTTGATTCTTTAATGTCAGCATTTAGTTATTAATTTTGTTTACTATACGCCATAACTTTATAATTAATGTGAACAAAATCAATCGAGAAATTATGATCCATCCTGCTGAAAAAGGATCCACTACGGTAATCCTTAACAAATCCACATAAAACACAAAAGCACAAAAACAACTTGCAACAACAGACTCACACAAATGGAATACCCCATGAAAGGACACTGACTGCTCCACAGAAAATCTTGTATTTCAGCTAGAATGCAACTACATTAGCCTCACCACAGGAACACTCAGACAACAGATGAATGGTTACTGTTTTGACACCAACACTGACAACAACCCTGACAAACCAGTAGCACTTCATACCCAGATATATAATTCAGATTTTGACTTATGCTAAAGTACTAGAGTTATATGAGTCCTCCCCAATAGTTGCAATGCTTCCCAGCTTCGTAGATGGGAACTTGCACCCTTCTGGTCTCAACCTTAGATAACCTTCTCTCCTTTTCTTACAAATAGGCCTACTCACACCAGTCAGTAATTTTTATATAAACAATATTAACAGATTATTTAATTAATTGGATATAGTCAAGTGAGCCAAAGGAGGAGGAAAAATAGGAAAGCGACCTGAATGATGGATGAAAAAGAAAGGATAATGAAGAGGGATGAGGAGGTAAAGAAGCCGTGGAAATCATATTTTGAGAGATAGTTGAACCCTGAGGGGAAAGGATTGGTACAGGAGAGAGAAGAAGAGAAAGAAATGGACGGAGAGATGGAGGAGGAAGTAGCGGACCTAACCTGGAAGGAGGTAGAAGAGGCCTTGAAAAGGATGAGGAAGGGAAAGGCACCAGGAGTGGTATAGAGTAGCAAGGGCAGTGTGGAGGGAGAAGAAAGTGCCAGAGGATTGGACAAAAGGTATTATACTACCAATATTCAAGAAAGGGGATAGGAAGAAGTGTGAAAATATTATAGGCATAACAGTGATGTGTCAATGTGCGAAAATGTATGAAAATATTCTGGAAAGGAGAATGAGAAAAAGCATGAAGGGAAGATAGAGAGAGGAGCAACATGGGTTCATAGAGAAGAGGATGAGGATAGATTTAATATTTGGAATTAGACAGTTTATGGAAAAGAGATATGAGTTTGGAAAGGATCTGTTAATGGCATTTATGGATGTATAAAAAGCCTATGATAGTGTGAATAGAAAGAAATTATGGAAAGCAATGGAGGAGGCTGGAGTAGAAAGAGGAGTGTCAATGAGCGTAAGGAATATGTATGATAATAATGTGAGTTGTGTAAAGACGGAGAGAGGGAGGACAGGGTGGTTCCAGTTAAAAAAAATGAAGCCAATCAGGTAAGTGCCCTCTCACCATTACTATTTGTATTGGTGATGGAAATGATCATGAATAAAGTAGCAGGGAAATTGGGTGAGTAGAAATTGGAAGAAATGATGTTTGCCGATGACTTGATATGGGGGGAAAAGAAGAAGTAAAGGAACAGTTGCAGGAATAGAATGAGGAGGGGAAAAAGTGTGGAATGAAATTTAGTATGGAGAAAAGACAAGTGATGGTGATAAGGCATAGAACAAGACCAATAAAGGTGATAGAAATGGATGGAGTAGATTTGAAAAAAGCAAAGAGTGTGAAGTATCTTGGTACTGTGATTGAGGCAAAAGGGGGGCAGCAGAGAAGATATAGTGAGACGAGGGCAGCAGGGAGAAGTTTTATACAGGTGTGTAAGATACCTACTATGGAAAAGAGAAGTGCTGTGAAGAGCATACTTCATACCCATAGTAACATATGCAGCGGAAACTTGGACTGTGGATAAAAGAGATACAAGGAAAGTGGAGGCCATGGGAATGAAGTTTTTGAGAAGCATGCTAGCTGTCACCAGAAGAGATAGGATTAGGAATGAAGATGAAAGGTCTAGAGTTGGGGTACAGGGGGTACATGAGATAGTAGAGGACGCTAGGATGAGATGGAAGGGGAGAGGATTCCAAGAAGATTAATAGATATGAAGTATGTAGGGAAGAGACTCCAAAGAATACCAAGGAAGAGATGGCAGCAAGAGTACAAGTGCGAGAAGGAGAGTGGAAGAGAGTGCAGGAGGAAGAATGGTAGGACAAAGTGAGATAGAAGCATTTTACTAAAGAGACCCGGCCACAGGCTGGAAACAGTTCATGATGATAATGATGAATTAAATATAATATAAAGACAACATTCTATGCATCAACCAAGAGTCAAGGCAACTGCAGAATCCAAGCCTAAACCATTTTAGTGAATCAATAAACAGGCAACAACAGTATCTAAGTGACCATTACCTATCTGTAGCCATGCTGCCATAGTCCAGTTTGTGTTTTATTATCTTCTGCTGAAGAAGGGGACTGATGTACCCCAAAAATTACATAATTATGTTTCGTTGTGTTTTAAATGTGAACTTTGAGGCCTACATTTTTCTAATAAGTGTCTAGGCCTTGCCCTTCTATCTTCCTTTCAATGTTTAATTCAATAGTAGTTTGGTGCCATTTTTCCTTTGAATTGAAGAGGAGAAAAATACCATCATCAATTTGGGGAAATTAATCTCTAGCCGTCACCATGTTTTCTAAAATTCTGTTTAAATATTCATAGGTAAAATATAGTGTCTGGGACCATTTTTTATGTGCGAGCTTCAAATCTCATAGAAATTACCTTCACGCCTCGTGAAGACTTGATTTTGACCTGGCTATTAATTCTATCCAATAAATCTGTGCATGTTTATTATCTATCTCAATGTTCTTGATTAAAGACAAAAATGATTTTTTTATAAATAAATGTTAATATCAGTAGATACTAGGGATGTGCTAGAAACACTTTTTAAATTCAAAACGAGAACAGGAAAAAATATTGATGCATGAAAACTTCTTTTGAAAGTACACAAATGTAAATAATGTTTATTAAAGTAAATATAGTTTATAGAGTGCTCAAGTTTCTTTTTACATTTGTACTTGCTTTGGATTATCTTATAATCAATGCAAATGAGATGACAAGCAGAAATAAATCAGAATGATTATGAAGAAAACAAACTCTTCTGGAAGTGGGTAAATCATATGAAACGGAGTACAAGGAAAGACCTATGGCATTCAGAATGAACGTGGTAAGATGATCTGGGATGAAAACAGTTTAAGGGAGAAAGTGAACAAGTGTACGGCGAAAACAGGGAAAAGTGAACGAATTAATGAGGCTGAGGTGTTACAAGCTATGAGTGTTAAAGAATGGCAAAACTGTGGGTGTAGATGGGATCACAAGTAAAATGCTTAAGTGTGAGTACCAGATTGTGAGTTGTTCAATGTGTGTGCTGGGATTTTGAACGTTCCTAATGACTGGAAGAATGCTGTCATCGTTCCTATGTACAAAGGCAAAGCCAGTAGTAAGAATGAATATAAGAATATGGCAATTAGTTTGTTAAGTATTTCAGGCAAAGTTTTTGGGAGAGTTTTAATTGATAGGGTAGTTGAAAGAAACTGCAGACAAAAATTGGGGTGTGCAATGTGGTTTTATCCCAGGTAGAGGTTGCATGGACCAGATATTTGTTTTGCAACAAGTGATTGAGAAATGTATGGCAGTAAGGAAGAAAGTTTATTGTGCATATGATGATCTGTAAAATGTGTACGATCGGGTGAATAGGAGTATGTTATGGAATGTTCTTAGAGAATGGTGAGGATGCATGGTTAGTAAATGCAATTATGTCGGTGTATGATGAAAGTAAAGCATGCGTTAGGGTGTATGGAGCTTTAAGTTAATGATTTGATAGGGTGTTAGACAAGTTGGTGTTATGTCTCCATTGATAAGTGTATGAGGAATGCTTGTGATGACACAGTTGGTATGCAAATGGACAATGTGAATGTGAGTGCTGTTATATGCAGATGATGCTGTATTAAAGGCTTTGTTATACTAATGGACAATGCAAATGTGTGTGTGCTGTTATATGCAGATGATGCTGTAGTAAAGGCTTTGTTATACTAATGGACAATGCAAATGTAAGTGTGCTGTTATATGCAGATGATGTTGTATTAGTGGCTGAAAGTGAAAATGACTTAGAGAATGCATTAGATTGTTTGAATCTTGCGACAATGGATTTTTGTATAAATGTCTCCAAAACTAAGGTGATAGTTTTTGATGAGGACAGACTGGGAAATGATTGTCAGCTAAGTATAAATGGAAAACTGTTAGAACAAGTGAATGATTTTGTGTTTATGGGCAGAATGTTCTGTAAAAATAAAAGAAGAGATGGTGAAATTGACAGACGGGTGAATGCATATTGAAGAGTAGGCTAGTTGAATGTATGTGGACTATCGCAAAGAATGAAGTATCACAAGAGGCAAAGATGGCTGTATATAAAAGTATGTTAGCGCCAACATTGTTTTATGGCTGCAAAGCATGGGTTTCGTCTGGAGAAACACAAGAGAAAGGTGAATGCGGTTGGAATAATGTATAAGAAATGTATGTGGAAAAGCTCACATGGACAGTCAGTAATGAATGGGTGCTGAAGGAGTGAGGTTTGAAATACAATCCAAAAGGTCAATGTAAAGAAGCGCCTTACGTTGGTTTAGGAATGTTGAGATGATGAGTGTAGATAGACTGATGAAGCAAATATATGATGGAAGAGTGTGTGGCTCAAAAGGGGTAGCTCATGTGAGACGTGGCTAAATGTTGTACGAGGCACGTCCATAAAGTAAGAGTACTAGTTGCCCTCTCGTGCTGTGAGAAATTTGTTTCAAGGTTGGCAACACTGAATGGTAGTGGGGGTTCTTCTGAACACAACAAGCACAAGCGGACCTTGTTAGTATGAAAACTCGCCTTGTAGTGTTCGTTTGTTTGAAATATGTCAATAAGAAATCCCGCCGAGTGTGAGGTGCGCGCTGTCATCAGGTTCCTTCTCGCTTAAGGAAAAACACCGACTGAAATTTTTTCACGGATCAAAACTGTTTATGGCGAAGGTGTTATGAACCGAACAAACATGTTTAAGTGGTGGTGTGAGTTTAATGAAGGCAGAACGAATGTTAATGACAATCAGAGATGTTGAAGACCTTCCATTTTGAGCGATGAGTTGGTGTAAAAAATCGAGAAAACTGTTTGTAGAGATCGCCGATTGACAGTGGATGAAATTTTTGTGATGTTTCCACAGCTCTCCAGATCTCTCTTACCAGAAACAATTACAGAAACGCTGGGATTCTGAAAATTGTGTGCAAGATGGGTCCCAAAACAACTGACAGAACAGCAGAAAGTGAATCAGGTCGCTAGCGCTTGTAAGTTCCTTGAGCGATTTGAATTGGAAGGTGAAGAATTTCTGAGCTCGATTGTGACTGGAGATGAAACCTGGGTGGCTCATTACACTGGATAGATTTGATCGAATTTCTGCCTCAAGGGGAGACAATTAATGCAGCACAATACTGTAAGACCCTAAAAAAGCTCAAGAGAGCAATTTAAAATAAATGGAGGGGAATGTTGACAAAGGGAGTGCACTTGTTGCATGACAACGCCTGCCCGCACATGGCCAACACCACCAAGGCGCTTTTGGACTCATTCGGTTGGGACATTTTGAACCACCCCGCGTACTCCCCTGACTTGGCGCCTTCAGAATTTCATCTTTTAACCTCCCTGAAGACTCACATGGGCGGAAATTTTTTTTCAAGCGACGAGGAGGTGAAACAAGAGGTCCTGAACTGGAAGAAGGAGATGGCGGGAGAATTCTTTGAGGAGGGCATCAAAAAGCTTGTGCCACGGCTCACAACCTGCATAGAACAGGAAGGCAACTTCGTGGAGAAATAACTGACATATTTACCAACAAAATTCTGTAATTTAGTTTTAAATAGAAAAATTGAGTACTCTTACTTTCTGGACGTGCCTCGTAGATTAATGTGTGAAAAATATAAACATTAAGAGTTTTTAAATAAAATAGCATGTATGAGATGACCCAGTGTATGGATGTTGTTGAAGCGAAGGAAGTATGCAAGGATAGTTAAGTGTGGAGGACGTTAGTGAGGATGGATTATGAATGGAGTTTTTTTTTTGCTATATGAGCAGTTTCTTTTCTACCCCATAAGAGAACGAAACGGCGTGTGTGTTCATTCAAACACATAAAATATAACTCACACCCATTTTAAATGCAATGTATACCATTTATAATTTAATTTCATATTGTAACAGCTTATAATGTCAAATTTTGATATTGAAAAACAATATTTATAACTAAAACTTTTCTTAAAGGCTGTTATTGGGGAAAAAAGTGGCCTATTTTCAGGTCTTTGAGGTACTATTAGAAATAATACATTCTTGATTTGGTTTGTAAATTTCTTATGGCAGTTATCTGTTTTTTCATTCTTTTTTAATTTTCTTTTCTCGTTTGATCGAGATATTTTCAGTTTTGTACATCCTAGTAGATACTTATAAATTCCACAAACTGAAAGAGGAAAAAACAAACAAATACCTACCACATGTGGAGAGAACTTTTTAGTGTAATCTCGGAATGCTATTATAGCACCTTCGCCTGGTTCACTTGTGACTGCAACCTGCAACTAGATACACAAGCAACATTAACGCTTTATTAGAATTCTTATGCAGCAAAACACTGTTCTTAATTTAAGATTTTTGTGATCCAGTGGTTATAATATTTCAAAAAGCTATGCCATCCTAGAGTATATCTTTAATCTGTTGTAAAGAAGGTACCAACCCTTGAAAAGCATAATTAAGAGTGGACTACAACAAATAGGTTTTCTATTGTTGACAGAGATGTCAAGCTTAGGAACATTGCCATTTTTTAAAAAGATTTTTGCTAGTTTCTTTTGTTGACATGCCAATCAAGTAAATAACAATGCTAAAATAGAATATTACAAGGCTTATTCATGTTTTACAGCTCTATGATGGTTCCCCGAAAAGAAAAAGAAGCTATTAAAGTATAGCCTACTCCTGAGCAAATTCAAGATGCTATTTAACACATTAATAATTTGAAGAACAAATTTGTTGACCAGGAATTAAAAAATGCCATAGCAACAAGCCCAACAATAACCCTATTTAATGAACAGCCAGCAACAAGTAATGTCTCAAGTCAACAATTACCGTACTTCACAACTTAGAGAACCAAGAAACAAACGATTTAACAGCAACCAACGAGTATAGTCTGAGTTGACAGAATGTGTCTGCAAATAACCCAATGGATGTACCATCACCTTTTAAAAGAGCTTTATTCTGGTCAAATGATAGTCCATCATCTTCTAATAATAGGGTTAAAGAAAAAATACCAAGTGTAGTCACTCTAAAAATTTGGAAAGATTATCATTCCAAGAAAAATAATGAAAAAATGAGAAAAGGAAAAACAGGAAAGGAAAAATAAAAAAGAATTAAAGATATCACTAAAAAGCAGCACTCAGGGAAATTCAGATGAGTCCTTGATCAAAGATGACAGTGATGTCAGTATGAGTGACTTGCTGACAGACATTCAAGAGGAAACTTTTCAGCATTATTTTTTAATCAAAATATAAAACCATGAATATGGGTTCTAGTAGCCTATGCTAGTAAAAAAAGTAAAAAATTCTATGTATGTTTTATTTTATCAGTGAACTCTGATGAACCTGTTTCATAAGTGAGAACAAAAGATATAATTATTTATTTTTTTGATAGAAGAGGTGAGATGAGATTCACTATTTCTTATGATGGATACAACATTTTCTAAGTAGAAAGAATTAATAGCCAAAGCTATTATTTATGCTTATTAGTGGGGATTACTCCACCTAGATATCATATTCTGAAAATTGAAAAATGACACCTGGACACGGGTCCCGGGTTCGATTCCCGTGTCCAGGTGTCATTTTTCAATTTTCAGAATTTTCTAAGTAGCTTACAAAAGTGATTTATAGTGCTCTTTATAAGTGTCAACTTTAGGAGAATTCAGTGAATTTTGCTCAATTCAAAATATGTTAAAATATTATTACATTAATTTTTTTTAAATATTATTTTATGTCAACTTAAATGGTAGGGTTTCACAAATATATTTGCCAGAAATAAATATTGTTATACTTAATTTACTCTTTATTTTATGACTCAAATGACCAAAACAATCCTTTAGGTGTCAACTTATGGTGCATTTACCTTAGGCCTACTAAAATATGTTTTCAAGTGCTATAGAAAAGGTGTTAAGAGCCATGTTAGAAACAAAATATCAAAGCTAGTTAAAACTAGCTCATATACCTACACCTACTTAAGTAGGCTATTGATAAAAAAATTAATTAAAGTGAAATGTAGGTATGACCTGTGTTCAAATAAAATTAAGGCTGCAAAGCACTTACTTCCAGCACATCTTCTGTTGGTTTGTAGGTCACCTCTGCTGCAGTAAAGTTAAAGTAGCCATATTTTTTTGGTCTAACTACGAGAACATGAGATACGTTTGTTCCCGGTGCAATGCGATCAAGTTTTATGTTCAATTGACCACCCACGACATGGAATGACTCTGAAGGAAAGCTCATATCATTTAGTTGAACGTTTAGAGCAGCGCTTGGACCTACGTTGTAGAGTGTGTACTGTAAACAAAGCACATTTAAAAAAAATTAGTCTACACAAATAATTTGTAAACAACCAATGTACACTTAGGCATAAGAACTAATGATATAATTAGGGACATACAGAAACTAATGGGGTTGATTACATTCTGAAATCAATGTCGGCACATTTAAAAGGAAGTAGTTACAATATGAAATCAATGTTGTCAGTAGTTAATATTTTCAATAAATACTAAGTCCAAGAAAATGTATTAGCATATTGTATGCTACAAAATTCAATCTCATCTGATGTGAATAAAAGCAAATACAACCAAGTATTCTTCTCTGATGAGTTACAAAACTTCTTAAATTTAGAAACTGTCACTGTTATTTTTATATCAACTAAACTAAATATAAAGACATTTTTACAGTAACAACTAAATATATCCGAAAGAATATAGGTAAATAAATTGATCAACAAATCTGGAAACTAAAAATATTTGAAATTTTTGCAGTGGTTTATATACAAACACCTAGTATTAAAAAATGTGACCACAAATCATACTTTTGCAGGATGAAGCAAACTTATTTGGTATTAAATAAATTATGTATTTTATTTTTATAACATATTATGATCAAAGTTTTGCTTAGTTTTATTCATGTGATGTTATAAATCTAGTGTATATTATTTAAATTGTCGTACCGCCTTGTAAATCGGTTTTGTTTTTATGGAGTGTTAAAAAACTTGTTTATAATATTTTAAAATTATTTTAGGGTTGTCTTCAGCTTCGTCTATAAAGTTAGTAAGCTATGCATCCAATAGTCCTTAAGTCCTTAATGATTCTTAGAAATGGAAATCGCATCTACACAGTCCAAATGACGGTGTCAACCAATGGGAAAGTCATAAACTATGTCTAATTAAGTTCTTTGAATGAAAATTGTGTGGAGCATGGTGTAAGCAGATGTGATCTGTGAAGTAGAGGTTACTAACAATACTATTGGAAGTTTAACCTACCATAGCAACATCACTCGGGGATAGTATGAAGCAAGGGCAAATTTTTAAATTTTTTTCAGTGTCAAATTATTAGATATATAATGTTTCCTAGAACTTATAGAAAAAAGAAAATTCTTAAATTTTCGATCCTAACAAAACGAACCTTGTCAAAAAATTCCAAACAGTAATTTTTTCTCTCTAAAACTCACTTAATTGATCGGGTAATGTCCCGTCATGAGCTGTTGCATTGCGCGGAACACCTCAATTTGGTTTCTAGCCTAGATTTATATTCACATAAACATGTTGATTTGTTGAAATACTAATTTTGACCTCAAACTCCAAGGCACCTTCAAAAGCTTTTCAACTTAGTAGCCTTCTACATTGATTGTGCACGTTCCTTAAACTGGATAGGAGAAGTTTTCACTGTGGTTGACTGTACAGTTAACAAAGGTTAACACATCCTTCTAACACTTCGGAGGAAAATACCCTCTCCAAAAGTCTGTCCAAATGATAGATTCTGGCAAAATGTGTGTCTCATTAAGTTCACACAAAGTTTTGGATGTTTTATTAAGAATATAAAAAAATTGATCCACAACTTTAGGGTATCAAACACGCCCAAAACTAAGAATTCAGGTACAATTCTAATTGTTTTTTCTTTTTAAAATTAAAGATTTGTCGATTTGAACCATAGCCCCATAGTCCACCAAATATAAAATAGTTCCAGGAACAAATAACATTGAAAAACTGATAAAATTGAATGATCAAACCTATGAATTTATTAAATAATCTATTCACAACACAACTAGATACTTGGCAACACTAAAACCATAATAATATGAAAATTGTAAGATATAATATGAAAATTGTAAGATGAAAAATGAATCTGACACCTTAACTAAGTTTGTAGTGTGATTGTCTATTGAGCTAAGGGTCCTGGGTTTGATTCCCAGCATGAGCAAAAAATTTATCATCAGTAAAATGTGGGTTTACCCAGTTCAGTGATAAGTTAACGGAGGACTGGATGTTGTACATGTCCTAGTCTTAAGTTAGATTATAAGGCATATGAAGCTATGACCGGTCTAGCAAGCTGAAAGTGGAAAATATATGGAACTATATAGGAAATTTCCTTTGCTGTGATTGGCAATCCTTAGCAGTTTGTGTTGACTAAAGGCCCCGATAGTACTCCGTGATACTCTAGAAATTCTATTCACGATTAAACAGTCCATATCTGTAATCACGTCACCATTCCAACCAATGATATGGTCAAAGACTTCGTCCAATCGAAAACTTCGAAAGAAAAGTGTCTACACCAAGGGGTGAGTGCCAATCAGTCAGCTGATATATAAAAGAAACTAAAAAAAAATAGTTGAGAAAACTTCCAGGATATAGGTTACTTTAAATGTAGTACAATCACAATAAATATATTTATAGCATGATTTTAACTAGCCTATCAATCTTAAAATAAAATTAGCCTGAAAATGCAAAACTAGTGTAGGTACTAGTATTCTGAATGTAAATAAAGCAAGCACTTTTAATATTATTTTCATCCTTCCTTTATTTATATACACAAGTTTTGATCTTTAACAAGAATATAACCAATCACAAAATAAAATTAATTTTGGTGTTTAAGCTGGACCTCAATGTGCATGCACATAATTACTCAGCTGTGATTGGTTGTCTGTATAAACTAGTCCTTAGAAAGTTCAAGTTGATCAACTTCTACGGAGTACGGACTTACAGATAAGGACTCTGTAGCCAGAGAAAGCTGATACTGTGGCATCGATTTCTTACGGACCATGGGCTATGGACCAGGGATCTATGGATTCGGAGTCTGTGCCAGGGCCTTAATTCTCAAAAAGTTAAAGTTGAGCCAACTTCTACGGAGCGGTAATTACCAAGGACTTTAGGATCAGGATTCTATGTACAGAACAATTTCTTGGTGTGGAGTCAACCTCTTTTAGACCATTAAACACTTTACAGATAAGGAGTGTGTAGACAGCGCTTAAGGCTTCAATCCCTTACAATAAAACAATTAAAATTGTAAAAGGAATAAGAAATTCCAATTCTTATATGGTAAATTAAAAAGAACAGTAAGTTAATTCACCTTTACAACTATATCCATATCTTCCACAAGATATTTGTTTAATATTTGTTTAGAGATCAAAAGTCGGGCTCCAGCATCTTCTTCTTCATTTGCATGTGCTGCAGAAGAAATCACTGCCAAAACGGCCAATACAAGTTTCAGCATTTTTCTAAAAATACAAGAAATCAGTCACAATAATCACAATATTAAAACAAGCATTGGCCTAGTTAAGCCCAAATATTTGAAAAAAGACCGTATTAAAACGTTTTAAGAAACAAGTAATTACCTTGCTGATATTAATTCAACATATAAAAATGAGCTACCAGCAG
>CABFWB010000701.1:0-18265 GCA_902151455.1 Timema bartmani | reverse complement strand
ACTCGTATGCCAACTCACCTGGTTTTTTTTGACACGTTATCGGAAATTAGAAATCCAGTTCAGTGCAGCCAAAACTTAAAACTTTTTAATGTTTTTTTATTAAATTACATACTTTTAAAAGTGTTGAGTAAACTATTAAACAAACCATAAAAACAGTAATAAAACCATTTATTAAAATACAATGTTATATTTTGTGACATTAACTTTTACTAACAACAAAAGAAGAGTAAATTTATTTATTGATTGTTAAACGTTGTTCTCCTTATTAAACAAAAGGCAAATGTAGACATTCAACATTTGACAATCAATAATCAATTCATTCCATTGTTTATAAACTACTTGAAATCAAATGTATTTAAATAATTCGAATTTCTTATTTAATGTATAGTGTATATCATTAACTATACAAATGTTAATAAAAAATGTTGTAAATGTGAAGTTAAAGTTGTTTAGTAAAATTTAAATAACCAAACAATGTCTATTCAATCAGATCCAGAACTAGAAGTAAAGGTGAAGAAAGGTAGGATACTATTTTAGTAACTATACCTCAGTTTTAGCTTCTGTGGTGCTGACTGACAGCTCACAGCTGACTTCTGACGACTTTGAAAAGCTACCAGACCAAATTATGTATCCCTACGCTGAACCATATGATCTGCAAAAAACATGTCTTTAGCAGCTGTCACTTCTGACAGTCAAAATTTAAGTATATACCTAACTGTTGACTGTCAGAAGTCAGCTGTGAGCTGTCAGTCAGCACCACAGAAGATAAAACTGAGGTATATAATGATACACGTAAAGGCCCTGACACATACTCTGTAGCCTACCGTCCGTGGTTTGTAGTCCGTGGTCCGTAAGAAATCGATGCCATCATATCAGGTTGCTCTGGCCTAGGGATGTGAAAAAGTATCTATACTTTACTAATATCGGTATTTTCCTTTCGATACTAGTATTTTTTGCTAGATACTTTTACTGATATTAGTATACACACTGCGGTATCGAATTGGTATCGAAAGAAACACATATTTTGCCATCTTCACTCATGGCCAATGCCATGATGAGATCAAATGCTTATTAGGGTGGTCTGTAGAGGAAGAACAAATTACACTTTTTCAATCATTTTCTGCATGACAAGCAAAAAGTAACTCCAGCATTCAGGACTGTATGCAAGAAATTGACTAAGTGGATGCATTGTTGACACTAGCGTGGGTTTGCTTGCGTCATCATAGGTAAAAAGGCAAAGCGATAGTGCTTGGGACCACACTATCGGTCCACTAAGCATTCACTATACGTTCTTGCATACCGCCCTCAATCTCTTTTAGCTTATCATAATTCACAGCTGTTCTTTCATCTTTGTTTATCAATACAGTTGCCTGACTGCTTGACAGATGAGTGGAGACTAGTCCTTTATCAATGAGCACGTTCATCACAAACTAAACAAGAGAAGATTTTGTAGGATCACAATAAACTCAGTCTACTCAAGGTGCTCCAAGCAGACGAAGCAGAAATGTTTCTGTGCAGATGAGGCATGGCATCCATTCTTCTATTGTTTGTCAATAGTTAATAATCTATCTTGATAGAGTACATAAACAGCAAATGTAGTTAAGAAAATAGCACCTCCCAAAAGTAAACTATGAACGTTTTTTAAGAAGTTTGAACCTGGCTCGGTGGCATAGTTAGCTAACGCGCTAGTTTTGTGTTGATCTAGACTGCTGAGGACGGGGAAATCGAGGTTCAAATCTCAGTTGGGTGAACTGAGGGTGGTTTTTCCTAAATGGTTTACTACTTTCCCTCCACACAAATGCGGGTTAACTTCCTCTAAATTCAACTTTCCCAATTTCTAACTCATTAGCGTAATTAGTACTTAAGTGTATAATCCAAACAGGTAGTAAGACGCGGTACTTTAAAAAAAAATATGTTAGATAGCGAAAAAGCATCTTGTAAAATTTGTTTTAAACTATTAAAAACCATTATAATTTTCAGTGTTTGAATACAAATGAAAATACAATGATGATGCAAAAGTTGAGATTTTTTTATATCACAATGTCTTACTACCTGTTCAGGCTATATGCCTAAGTACTAATTACACTAATGGGTTAGGGATTAAGAAAGCTTAATTAAGATGAAATGCACCTACATTTGCATGGTGGGAGATTGGAAAGCCATTAAGGGGAAACAACCCTCAGTGAACCTGACCGGGATCGAACCCCGATCTCCCTGTCTTTGACAGTCTAGTCCAACACGAGATTAGTGCGTTAGACCACGCGGACATCAAAGTGTGTAAGAGATAATTAATACTATATAAAAAACATTTTTGCAGATTAAAATTTTGATACCGATACTTATTGTTATCAATACTTTTCTTTCGATATCACATCCCTACTTTGGCCACAGAGTCCTTATCCCAAGTCTGTACTTCGTATAAGTCGATCAACTTTAACTTTCTCACGAATAGTTAATACAGACTACCAATCAAGTAAATATGTGTATGCATGTTGGGACCCATCTTAAACACTAAAATAAATTGTTTATAATTGGATTTTATTTTGGATTGGTTATATAATTGTTAAATTGTATAATTTTTAAACCTGAAAATCACAAAAATTTTCCTTAGGTAGTAGCACTTAGGTCCCATACTTACAAAAATTTGAGGAACCCAATGGTACTAAAGTCAAATTTTTTTTAAAACTCCACCATAATAAATCATTTAAAACCAAACTCACATAGGTGACGCAGGAACAAATAAGCTCAGCATTGAAAAATCTGTAAAATTGTGTATATTATAGTCGATTAATCCACTATAATCATTTGAACCAACCACACTTTGCTTTTATTCATAACAAGTGGTTAAATATAGGATACCTTTCTTATCTAATAAAAAACACTCTTGCACAGCCACTACAGTAACGATTTAACATCTAAACCCTATGCATGACTTATTTGGTGCTGACTGACAGTTCACAGCTGACAGCTGACGGCTTTGAAACGTTACCAGACCAAATTATTAATCCCTACGTTGAACCATATGATCTACAAAAAACATGTGTTTAACAGCTGTAACTTCTGACAGTCAAAATTTAGGTATATACCTAAATGTTAAGTGTCAGAAGTCAGCTGTGAGCTGTCAGTCAGCACCAAATAAGTCGTGGAGCTACTGTAGCAAACTTAAACAAGGTTTCATTAAAACAGGGCATAAAATTTCGAGTCTGAAGACACTAGCCCGACTAACATCTTTGGTCACCACTATTTTATATTCATGATAATGAATTTTTTTTAAAAAGTATGTACTTGAGCACTTTATGTTTTTGTGTAGCGCTGCCTTTCTGCACTGAAGTACCACTTGTCAATCAAAACTGTTGGGTCAAGCTCTGACAAGGAGGGTCCATTTACAGAAATTCTGAGCAAATCATCCATTGTCTTAGTCTTGAGAGTGTTCCTGTAAGCCGTCTTGAGTCTTTTATGACAGCTGAAGCTCCTCTCACATGAAGCTGTGCTCACTGGTAGAACAGCACAAAATTTGAGAATCTGGAGCAAATTGGGTAATCTTGCTGAACACTTTTAGCTGTGACTCTTCTCCAGCGTCTGATTCAAAGTCAGTGAAGGAAACAAAAGTTTGTATTCTGCCCACTCTGCAAACAAAAGATCCACTTTCTCACTCACAGGCTTGGGTTCAAGTACACGAAGAGTTTCTTTATTTCTCCCATCCCAAATTGAAGAATTTTATCTTTGGAAGGCCAACCCAAGGTGTTGAAAACATGCAGAGATGTAATCACATCTGTTGATATAATATATTGCAATCTTTCTGTAATATATACTTTTGCATAGTTAACCAAGTTTCCTCTTACAGTCTGAAACTCTTGCTGCCCATTCTGAATGTTAGCCAGCTACACATCCCTGATTTTCCCTGAAATGGATACCTGGTCTATGAACTCTTATTCGCTTGGTCCAACAATTGATTTCAGGTCTGCCAAAACTGAGATATAGTATTCCATTTTTATTTTCAGAGATGA
This sequence comes from Timema bartmani, assembly GCA_902151455.1. Classification (NCBI taxonomy): domain Eukaryota; kingdom Metazoa; phylum Arthropoda; class Insecta; order Phasmatodea; family Timematidae; genus Timema; species Timema bartmani. Next base: position 14,258 of record CABFWB010000701.1, on the reverse strand, counting down.
AATCAGAAGTTCCTTATTTTGCAATGTGACACTTAAAAGGTTCAATTTCCTATAGAAATCCAAAAGAAAGTAGAGAAGCTTAACAAATTTAAATTGCCTTAGACTGTTCAGTAAACCCCCTAGCTTTAGTACCATCATTGTCTTTTCCATGGGTCATATCGGCTTTCCATGATTGCAAGAGAGCTCTTACGGCACTCTCTTTGCTGGCTAACTCCTAACAGTGTGAATATCACTCAGTTTAAGAATTTCTTCTCCTAAAACTTCTGCTGTTTCTCTGAACAGGTGAAGTCTTTTAGCAGAGCCATGGTAGAACTGAAAAATATTCCTAACCACCGAATCAAATGTTTTAATATATTCAACTTCACCACACACATCCAACACAGATAACTGCAAGCAGTGTGCAAGGCAGATGAATGTTTATCAGTTTATGACATGAATAGTTTTCATTTGCACAGCTAATCCTGATTTGTGCCCAACCATATTTGCAGCACCACCAGTACCCAAGCCCATAATGTAACACTTGTTTCTGTACTCATTTGGGCCTATAATTCTATCTAAATAATCAATTATGGCTGTGAAACAACCGCGGGAGTAGAATTTGGTAATTATATTACTCCTAATATGTCCTCTTTGATACGATTATCATTTGCATCCATGTATTGAACATTTACATTTGCATGCTCAACTGCTGATCTATTCGTGGAACCATCAATCAGAAGGCTGATGAATGTACTTTTCTTTAATTTTTCTATAAGATCCATCTTCAACATTTCAGCCCTGAAATTAATAAAATTTCTACACTGCTTTTCATTACCATACTTGGTTAAAACATTCACATTTAATTTCCCAACCAAAAACAGTAGATCTACAAAGTCTTTAAACAGCTTCTCATGCTTAGCTACGTAGTATGCTACATTAAATAAATTTGTGAGATGAGAAAACTTCTGGCGGCCCATTTTTTTTAACACATTTGGCCATCAGTGTTTCTGTCGGGCATTCTTTTGCCTTTGCACTGGCAACATTTTCACACTGGACTTTACTTTGATTATGCAAAACAAAGGATTCTTTTTTATAAGGTACAAAAAGCCTTTGAGACATTGACTCACTGTCACATTTTATTTTACCACTTTTACCAGGGCTGGAAGATGAGGTAAGCTGAAGACTACTATTAGCTGATTCAATCTCACTAGTCTTGCTTTGTTTCGCTAGCAGATGCACATGGGGAATATTAACATTTCCTTATGCATCTTTATCACAACCTTTTTCTTTTGATATATTAACCCCTATTAAAAAAGGACTGTATATTAGTTCGCCTTTTTTCCATAGCAATAATTAAACTAAATAAGACTATATAAATCACTATAACCACTTTAATCACCCACAACTACCACAGAACCAAGAAAAACACAAGACCGCACTCACGGTACAATAACTGTAATATCACATGTAACCAGTTGAACACTAAATGATTTCACATATTCTTATTCAATATTTCGAATAACCAATCATAAATGATTGCCATTTGATACAGATATTAAAGAGCCATTCAGAGCTGCCTTAAGAATTCAGAATTTTACCGACAACTTCCGAGTATAGTTTGACGTAGTATAGTCAAAGAACTTATAAAGAGAAGAAGCGAAAGCTCCGTAGATGTAACCTCGATTCCGACGTCCACGAATTCTTTTATTTGAATGTGAAAAGAGAAATTACGAAGGTAGATCTTTGTACGGGAGGCACACACAAAATGCGCTTTTCTTCCAAGGAGTGAAGTGGGGAGGAGGGTGTGACTCAGCACTTTTTTATTCCAATGAAGGGCAAATGCCGTCGCCCAGAAATGGAGGTTTGAAAGTGCACACTTTCCAAGGCACACACGCTGGTTTGAGACAAAAGAATCTGACTGAACCTATTGGGTATATTGTTTGAGCTTGTTTAAAACACATAAAAAAAATTCAGTCACCAACCTTAAATGTTTGGTCTCCAATGGCGACCGAAAATTTCGCGCCTTGCATTAGAACTAAAACTAAAAAGGTGCTCAGATCCAAACGAACACAACTACTAGAAGTAAAATATTAAAACAAAATAATATATATTTTAAGGCTAAATAATGTGTAAATAAATTAATAAGTACCTATCCAAACTAACTAAACCTAACCTTCATTGAGGTAATTACTTGATCTAACCTTGCTACTGTTCCATGAAATAATAAATTATAATCTCAGGTTATATTCACAAAATAACTACTATTAGACTTTCAAAGTGAGCCTATAAGAGGGCATCATATTGTAAGGGATCACGGATAAAACCACATGTTCGTGTTTGTACTTAGATTTTGTTTTTAACAAAAAGATGTTTAAATGTTTTAAAAATAAATAATTTTAAGTCGTTACAATTAGATTATTAGTTTGATTCGCTGTTTCCTTGTGAGTATAGGCCTAGGGCCTAATGATAGTGTTACATTTTTAACGATTTGCTATCTTAATTAAACTACAGTGTATTATTATTTTAGGCAACTCTCAAAGATTATTTCCAAATTTAGTGTGTGTATGCTTCATGCGTCCCATATTAGGCTCTTTATCTTTGTCATAATACAACATTGGATTCACTTTATTACACACGCAAAACACAAAGAATCAACCCCAAAAATTTATAAATTTAAAAAACTTAAAATATCACATTTAAACAAAACTCACCAAGAACTTGTCAAAATCACATAAGAATATAAATATTGACGGTAATTTGCTACTCATGATCCTGCACCGGCTAATGGAGCAGGATGTCATCCATTCTTTCTGAATGAGCTCATCCTAAACCCTAGCATTTTTTTAATGTTGTTAAATAACAATTTCTGCATATTTAAACTTTTCTTGGGGGCAGGGGGGACACCGGGACAATATACCTATCTATGTACTACTTTAAGAACACTAAAGATAACAAAATAATTGGCTAATCTAAGTTGATCTACTTACAAATATTATTTCATTTCATTACAGCATGATTCAAGAGCATGGAGATCTGAATAGTTGTCATAGTACATTTCATATAAAATTTAAATAAAAGGTTAATACATAAATTATATACAGAATTGTAAAGCTCATAGAAATAAGTAATTATGCTCGAAAGAGGTCTTTCAATAGTCCGTCTTCACTTGTCATTACTCCATTCTATGAACTCTCTCATAGAGTGTAGAAAGAGTGTTCCAAAAGACATTCTGTTATTGCAGTCTTCACGTTTTTTTTCCCAGGAGTCTCTTAAGATAGTCCGGTAGAACATTTAAATAGGCTGCTCTTCTGTACGATGACTTCTTTTCATACAGTCTATGGTGGTGTGGTGTCAGAGAGAAGTTGTGCTTATTTCTTGTTTTGTAGTGGTGCAGATCCCCATGTCTGGTTTGGCCAGTTTATACTGTACATAGTAAAGTCTCTAGGACATATAGTATCACTACTGTCAACAGGGTTAATATACACCCTGGAAAACATAGAATTTCCTATATGTGTTGGATTAGCTTAAAGTAAGTTCACCCAACACATGCAGGAGAGTTCTCATTAGACCTTTATCCCTAACATGACACATTTGTATTTTTGATCATTCTCTTTTTAGTCACATGTGATGTTTTCACCTGTTTGTGTTCCAACTAATTTGTTTCACTACAGCCTTCCTCTTTATAAATAGTGCTACAAAACTATTAATATTTTCACCTTTTTGTATGTTTGGTTACAGGTATGATGTTTTAAATATGTGACTTAATATACTATTAAATATGAGTGCTGTCTCGAGAAAGTGTAGTTTCATAATAGGGTGGTTATCAGATCCAAAATATAAACAGTGGGTATAAGAGTGTAAAACATATAATAGTGTGTTTTTTTTGTAAACTGTGTAAAAATAATATTGGCATTGCTAATATGGGGGTGTCAGCGTTACAGAGCCATATGAAATCTTGAAAGCATGTTGTAACTAAATGTAACATAATGTTGTAATTAAACGTAATTAATCATGTCATTTCATTCTTACAAAGACAACACCAGACTATTTGTTGTCATGTTCCCAGATAATGCAATAGCCAAAAAATGTGCTTGTGCAGCTGACAAAAGTATTTATTTGTTGTGTTTTTGTATTGCCCCTTACATCAAGGAGTGAATTGTTCAGAATGTTTGTCAATCAGAATACTTTGTGGTATGTTTTGATGCAAGTGCTAGTAAATTTCTCCAACAAGACCAATTGGATGTTGCAATCATATTCTGGGACAAAAGCTCTCAGCTTGTATGTGCCAGGTATATTGTTTCAGAATTTCTTGGACATTCTAGAGCTGACGATATAATGAAAGTATTAAAAAATGTAATGGGAGAAATGAACTCAATGAATCTTGTGCAAATCAGAATGGATGGACCTAATGTAAATTTGAATTTATATAATTAGTATTATCTTACCTAGACGAAAGATGAATATCCAGAATACCCACTACTAATTGATATTGGTATGTAATATGCACACTGTACATAAATATTTCCAGGTTGCAGTAGAGGAAACAGGTTGGGATATTGCAAATATTTTGTGATGTTTGTGGCGAATTTTCCCACCTGTAAGAAAAAGTGACTTCCTACAAAATAATAAAACCCATTTGTTTCCATTAAAGTGTTGTGCAACAAAGTAGGTGGAGGATGTTGTAATTTCTGACCCGGCTATTGATATCTGGCCACAAGTAGTAGCATTTATTGACTCTTACAAAGATAAGCCTAAATCTTCTGTATGTGCAAAGTCCTGTCAGACTGTTAAGGAGGTTACTAAAGATCCACTTACACCAAACTGTCTTTCTTTTCTTGGAAAACAAATACAACCATATCTCAAGGGCTACCAAACTGATTCACTCACAATTCCTTTTCAATCTTCTGTCACAATATAACTGTTGTATGGGCTGGTCGCTTTTTATAAAGAAGGAGGTTATAAATAAGGCAAACAGTCATGTAGAACTGTGTGCAGTTGATCCCAATAACAAGGATAATATCATGTTTACAAAAAGTATTGAAACTGATTTTGCAACAAGGAAACTATTTAATAGACTTTGTTTAGGAGAAAAAGTCACAGAAAAGGATGTTTTGTTCTTCAAATCTAAATGCCTTAACTTATTGAAAGCATTGGTCAAAACAGATCAAGACAGAAAATCCTTTAAAATATCCTGTGGTTAGATTTTCCAGATGCCTTAATCCTAGATCAATGCTATGTAATCAAACATAACATTTACAAGATTAATTCAACAGCTTGAAAATAGAAAAGTGATAAATTCAGGTGTGAATGATGCAGTGTTACTTCAGTTCAAGTTGTCTAGTAAATGTCACCAGATCCTTCAAAAGACTTTGATAGGAACACCCAAAGGTTAGATTCATTTTTTCTAAGTATGACCTTGACAACAAACAGTATGATGGCTATTTTTGGAAAGCTATCAAACTTATCTTGACTCTGTCTCATGTCCAAGCATCTGGAACGTGGCTTCTTTGTCAATACAGAAATGGTTGTGGAAAGTATCAAAGAAAAAACTCTAGTAGCGATGAGAATTGTGTAAGGCCTATGATGAATTTAGAGACATTATGTCAGACAAAGACATAAGTAGTGTTATTTACAGCAAATAACTTTTGGCTAATGCTAGGTCCTCTAGAATGCCTTATCAACACTACTTAGACGATTTAAAAAAAATTAAATCAGAAGAGGAAAAAACTAGAAAGAGCTCACAAATGTTAGAGACTGTTCACGATTTAAATAAGAGGAAGGTACAGGTTGAGAAATCCATTGATATAATGAATAAAGAAGCCGATGCAATGGCATTACTTTGCTGAGAAAAGTAATGTCACTATTCTTTCAAAGTCAAATGCGTGCAGAAAAAAGTCATTTGAATCAGCGGCCAAAGTTGCATAGCAGAGTGAAGAAATTGGAAAATTGGAACACTGTACAAAAACTGCTAACAAAAGTTTATTAATTTAGGTTGGACATTGATTTTGCATACTAAGTTGTAATATCTAACATTGAAAATTAAATATTCAAAAGTAGAAAAAAAAATTGTGTGGAATATTGGAGATTATGTAGGGGAGTTGGAAAACTGCATTTTTAACTAGTTAATCTAAGATATACTTACATCCTAGAGATAGACTGCTCGCTTATTTATTTTTTGCAACATGTGATTAACACACAAACATTGTCCTTGAAAATCTTTGAAATGCTCTGGAAATGTCATAAAATTGTCTTTGAAAAAATTATCTTAGTTTTTCTTTGAATCCTGGTTAAGATCTTCAGCTCACTGTACGTGATTCTGTAGCTGTCCATGTAACTCAGTCCACTGAGTGCTCCGATTGCCCTTTTTTACACTACCAACACTATTTGGAGGTTTATGGAGGCTTTCTCATCCCTGGCAACCAATTCATAACTAAAGTGGGGCTCAAATACGATTAGTAAGCTATTTTAACCACCCATGCATTACTTTTTTTTTAGTGTCACGTCTTACTACTCACAATGGATTAAATATTTAATCTATTATATTTGTTAATTACGGTTATAGCCACATCTAATTATCATATTCATTAAAATAAAAATGACACCTTGGCACGGGAATCTAATCTGGGGCCTTTGGCTTAGTACTACTTTTTTATTTATTTTTTATTTTAGCACAGCGTCCTACTACCGGTTCGGGTTATATGCTTAAGTACTAATTACACTAATGGATTAGGAATTGGGAAGGTTGAATTTAGAGGAAGTGAACCTGAACTTGCGTGGAGGTAGAGTGGAAAACCACTTGGGAAAAACCAGCCCCAGTTCACCTGACCGAGATTCGAACCTCGATCTTCACGTCCTCTGTGGTCTAGCTCAACACGACTGGCGCGTTAGCTAACTACGCCATCGAGGCGGGTTCTTAGTACTACTCAGTTGGTTTATATACTTATATGCTAATTACGCTAATGTGTTAAGGATGAGGAAGGTTGAATTCAGAGGAAATGTTAAGAGAGAGTGGGAAACCATTTAGGGAAAACCACCCTCAGTACACCCGACTAAGATTGAACCACAATCTCCCTGTCATAGACAGTCTAGTCTACTGCAAGAGTAGCGCCTTAGACCATGCAGCCATTACTGATATTTGCTTAGTTTTTCTAACCACATATATGCTGGTGCTAAGTTTCTGGCATAGTTTATCTATATGAGGCTTCCATAACAATGGGTTGTTCGTGGTTATGTTTAAGTGTTTCGTCGAGTTTGTTGCATCGAGTACTGGAAGGCCGTCAAGGCAATTTTTTTCGCAGATAAATGATTTGCTGTATCTTAGCTGTCAATATAAAACTAGTTATTTATTTTTATAAGCGAGAATAGGTGCTGTGTCACCAGCATACATCATGGCATCGCAAACATTCTTTAAGAATTCTGGGAAATCGTTTGTCAGGAGTATATAGAGGACAGGCCCAAGTATTGATCATTGTGGTAGTCCTCTCCTTACTGGTAGTGGCTGTTATTTCACTTTGTGTGTTGTTGTTGTTGTTGGGGGTTTTGCCCCCTCTGAATGTGAGTTCTGCTGTTGTTTTCTATCGGTCAGATATATTTACTGAACCATTCTGCATTATCAAAAAACATGATAAAATCAAGAAGTATGTGCATGGCTATACACCCTTTCTACAGTTTGCTTATGATTGTTTCGATGAGCTATACTATCTCTTTTGTAGTCAATCTGCCTTTAAGGAATCCATTTTTATATGACATGAGAAGGTAGTTTTGTTTCAGGTGATCCAATGGTCTTTTTAGAATGACTCTTTCCATGATCTTAGAGAAAGTAGGGATTAATTAAATATGTTGGTAGCTGCTGGCCTCAGTGATTGCTGACTTAGCAATGTCGGGAATAGATAAAATCACATTATTTTTAAGAATAAACATATGGCTACTGCACTCAATATTTGTATAGTAAATAGACCTGCATGTGTATACTATTAAGTCAATGTAGACATGAAAAAAGTAGTTGAGCTAGCTATAAAGTTAATTTATGTTATTTACAGCGACAGAGCGAATCTCAGAGAATATGCACATTGTGGCCAATGAGCCTTCTCTAGCCTTTTACCGTCTTCAGGAACATGTGAGGAAAGCACTTCCGCCTATGGTAGAAAAAAGAGTGGAAGTGACCAAATTGCATCATGAGCTGCAAGGCCGTTGCTACGATGTTGAATATGCTGTGGGGTATGTAGTATTAGCTAAAGAGAAGACCTACTACCAATGCTATGATAATATTTTAGTAAAATGTGAGATACATTATAATAATTGTAGCAACATCACATTTAATTTAATTTTCAATTGTGACTTAGTGTATTCTTTACTAACTATTCAAATATTTTAAAATCTTAACTCTATTTAGATCAATTTCAAGAATCTTTAATGAGCATTGAGCAGATAACATATTATAATTATAAAAAGCTACCTTTACAAAGTTTTACAATTAAAAATATTCACTTTCTTGATTTTTATAAAAATATAATTGCATCAGTGTCATATTTGGAGTCTTCTTATGGTTGTACATTATTTGAGGGTATATATCTAATTTTAAATCAATATGAGTATGACGAGCTAATGTATTAACATATTAATATGAGCAACAGAGATTAGCAAGAAAAAGTTATCTCTAATTATTGTTGGGAGGAGATAGAAAAAAAACCCAGTGATAAATCACATGTAGAAAATAACCCAAACACACCTAGCCAAGATTTGAACCTTTGCCTTTCATAAACAGTGACCGAGTACAATAAGATTACCTAGTAAGCCCACCTTAAATTTCTCGGCCATTGCTGCAGGTAATTTTGTTGTTGTCACATGCATAACACATGTGACACATTTGTTTAGTAATGAAACATGATATATAGGCCTATCATACTTGTTAAAGAATGTGGACAGGGGTTCGAACCTCAGACTTTAGGCTTAGCTCTGAGCTATCTTGTCATGTATCCATGTCAAGACACACAATTCTAGATACATGGTATAGTAAGGGAAGTGTATATTAGATAGCTCATTCAATAGAGCAGTGAATCCCTGGCCGAGACACAAACTTATCTTAAAACCAGCTTATCAGACACTAAATGGATGAACGTCTGCGCAACTATTTCAGGGCTGTGAAATCCATGGAAGGTGCTGAGGAGAGTTTTAATAATATCCAAGAACTGTTGAAAAATGCTGTTTTCTTAAAACAACAGATCAAGTATGAAGAAGCTAGAAGGTATGTCTTAACTCATAAGCTTGTTATGAGAGTGTTGTATAGATTGTTTGAACTTGTAATATTTTCCTGTGTGCATTGTACATATTGTTGTGTACTTGATGTCCTGCTTTTCGTTTTAGTTGTTCTTTATTCTGCACCTGTTTGTTGTGTATTTGTTTGTAAGGACTAAAGGCTAGGCTAGTATCTAAAGAGAAAACAAAGGGAACTCTTATTTATTGCATGCCAATACTAGTCATCTCTCTTGTGTTTGAAACCTCATCTCATATTCATCCATTTAGAATTGTGACAAAATGGATAGGCCTTTTAATTATGTATAATTGTTTGGTCATCCCTGCCCCCTTCTCTATCCCCCAATGAAATTTAATATATTGTACCAAGAGATAATTGTAAAAATATTGAAGCATTATTTAAACTTAAAATACAATTATATTATGAACCACTCCTACTGAATGAGAAATATGGTAATTTATTTTTATAACTGTCTTACTACCCATTTGGGTTATACACTTATGTACTAATTACTCTAATGGGTTATGAATGAGGAAGGTTGAACTTAGAGGAAGTGTACCCACATTTGTCTTGAGAGTGAGAGAAGGGAAACCATATAGGAAAAACCACCCCCAGTACATCCAACCGAGATTGAACCACAATCTCCCTATTGTTGTCAGTCTAGTCTATTGCAAGAGTAGGGCCTTAGACCATACAGCCACCGAAGCTGGTAAGTATGGTAATTAAAATCACCAAAACTATTAGGATAATTTTTGGGGCCCAGCAGGTCGTTTTTTCAGCATTTATGTGATATCTAAAGATTATTTATGACTCCGTTAATTTTGATTATTACTAATCTGTCAACTTAATTAAAAATATGGCAAGTTATCCTCTTCCCTGTTGGTGGTGAAGTGCTTTCTTTTTAAAAAAAATTTTTGAAAATTAATTCTGATATACTTGGATAGGGATTTGAAAAGAGTATTGATATTTTCCTTTCGACACAAGTACTTTTTTTGCCCAATAATTTTGTTTTGATACTTTTACTGATATGAGTAACTCATACACAGGTATTGAAATAAACAACTGTTTGGTAGCAGAGCATCTATTTTCTAAAACGGGAGCTACTTTAACTAAAACAAGGAACAGGTTTTTGGGGAAAAGAATGGATAGACTTATTTCTCAGTGACTGAACTGAAGAAGATTGATAGAAATAAGCAACACCAAAATCTAACTAAGCAAAGAAAGTTCCTTAACTTTCAAGATTAAAGGAGGTTACAAAATAAAAGGGAAAAAAATGTTTTGAATAAAAGTTGATATGGTAAAATCTTTCATAATATCCTTCATACCCTCCAACATAATTATATATTATAATATGGTTAAGTCATTATAATTTTCAGTGTTTTAATCATTATGGCAATACCATTATAATGCTAAAGTTGTATTTTTTTATTACAGGATTAAAATAAACCTGTTTTCACTAATAAAATTTAGATACCGATACTTTTCTTCTGATATTTTTAATGAGTACAATATTTATACTTTTCTTTCGATACCACATCCCTATACCTTGGTAATGTGAGGCTAAGATGAAAGAAAACGGTTGGATCCACATTGAAAAGTTAAGCATTATGCTATAATGCTACAACTCTAACCACAAAAAATATCTATATAAAAACTAGAGATAGGATTCTCGAATCCCTTGAAAACTATGATATTAGAGATATTCAATTTTCGTAAAAATCTCAGATACAACTATGAAGAGGTTGACTTGAAATAACAAATTTTAACCAATTTGTAAAAGAAGTTATATAGACTTGTATAGTTGGGAGGATAATAAAATCACAAAAAAAGGACAAAATCATATTAAAATAATTTTTACTGAAAAAAGAATAATTTTTGTTGTTTACGAAATAATAGACATGACAAACAAAGTATCATTTGTCAGTGGCAATTTTCTTTAAGTTCAATTTTAAATATTTTCACTTTAACTAAAATTGTACATTTTTTTTTAAAAAGATTTGAGGATTCGAATTTGGATTCAAGATACAAAAGAAAATCTAAGATTTGGATATGAGAAATATAAGATTCAGCCCATCTCCATTAAAACATAGTGTACCTTGACACATTTAATAGCATAAACACCACAACACTACAGTATAGTCGTACTTCACTATTCTTATCAAAGTCTTTAAAGTATAGAATTCACAACTAGCAAAACACTTCACAAAATAAGATCATGATAATAGACCCTCTCAAAATCTAATGAATAAACCTACAGTCTTATTAAATGCCATTATGTATATAAAACTAAAGAACCAAAACTGATTCGACACATGTCCTACATTTCCTCAATCCCCCAAAACAATGGGTCAAATCATCCTATTCTAGTCTCCAATTACATGACCTTACAAAAGTCACTTTTATGAAAAATGCAATTTTATTCCTCTAAATGTCTGTGAAAATGTGAATTCCTTTTGGTAAGACCTGGAAAACACAAGGAAGTTTGTATGATTAATAAAATAGTATCAACCCTGCATATTCATTTACTTTCCATTCTATTTAATATTTTTATAGGGTCATGTGTTTGAGTGTGTGTGTGTCATTATTTACAATCCCCTCTCCCCCTTTCCTGGTTTCTCTATTTCTGCTTCTATAAAGTTGCATTGCATGTTACACATTCCTTCCTGAAGAGTTTCATTAGAACAAAACCGGAATATATTGGTCAATAATTAATGACGGATTTTATTTAACTGGCAACCATTACTTTTGTCTTTTGACAGTCGTGTGAACCATGATCCTCTTCATTGTGAAAACCATAATGGGTTTATCTTAAATTTATTCTTTACTTCACATCAAGTCAATTATTCATTAAAATATCCTAATATTAAGGCTGTACTTATTGTGATTTAAATCACACATACCTACTCATTTATGGCAACTACAACTTGTATGAGACCATAGCCGCCAACTAGTAATGATGAATTATTCCTATTGATCTTCATTCAGTTCTAGTATTCTGAAAAAAACAGGTTGCATCTGTGAAAACTTGTTTTTAAATGCTTTTTTTTTGTGGATTACATAATGATGAGTAACATACTCTGTATTTATCACAAGACATTATTAGGATAATTAAATCTTGCAGAATACGGTGAGCAGGACATATGGCACAAATGGAATAATCTAGAATCGTGTTCACGGCATTGACTGGTAAACCCAATGAGAAGAGACCATTGGGAAGACCTAGACGCAGTTGGGAGGGTAACATTAGAATGGACCTGTCACCTGAAAGAGATATGATGTAATGAGGTGGACTGGTTATAACTAGCTCAAGATAGGGATAGTGTAATTAGGTGGACTGGGTAGAACTAGCTAAGTTAGGAATAGGTGGCATAGGTACTTTTGTAAGTGTAGCAATGAACTTTAGTGTTCCTACTGCCATAAAGTAAGTAAATATAAATTTTCCAAACATCAACCTTGGATATGTGAAGCTGATTGATTTTCTTACTGCCTGCACACAAGAATTTGGTCCAATGTTCTATTCCAAACGACAGCAAATTCTAAAACTACTTAAACAATCAAGGTATGTAGTTTTTATCCTTAAATTAAAGTATACTATTCTAGTGGTAGCTTTTCAAAATAGTCACGACTATAATTTTATAAGAACATTTAATTAAATGCATGAACTGAAAATGTGTTATCCTGTACATGCTGCCGCAGTCTCAGATCTTGAGTGCCCTAGTAATTAGAGATGTGACCAATTTGTTGTTGTAGTGGAGTTTATGTTGCATGTTTTGTCTGTGTAGGCTTGCCCCACTTCACTAGTTACCTAGTTCCAGTCTAGATGCTGCGTACTCTCTATCAGCATTGGCTGTTAAGGTAAATCTTTGGCCAAGTAGAATAGACGAATAATGATGTTTGTTATTAGCATATATAAAAATATCTTAACAGAGTACCACTCATACAACTAGTAATTACATAAATTTATTATAAAATGTCCAGCTATTATTTCTGGACGACCACTAATTGTACCTAAACATAAAGCTAAACTTTATTTTTAAGAATAGATACAACTGAAAATAAAATATGTAAATGTTTAATGTTGTCCTTTATAATGCCATTCAGAACTTTTTTCATCCAATTATCCTAATTCATATATCTATCCTACTTATAAGTATAAAAACTTTAAATAACTTTTTTTCATATAATATAAGGGACCTACTTGGATAGTACCACTACTTAAATTGATTAGAACAACTTATTTGGTTAATTAAACAAGATAGATTCAAAACAATAATATGAGGAAAGGAAAAACTAATTCATCGTCAATTAAGTCAAATAAAACAAGTACAATAACATTTCTAAAAAATCATTATTGAGAGTGTTAAAGTATTAATGTTCTGAAATTAATTGGCAGAAAACAAAGAAAGAATATAAATCTGTGCTGATGAAAAATTTAAAGTAGTGACAGATTATAGGATTAGCTGATAAGCAAAAGAATAGTGGAAAACGGCAATTGACTAGATAGGATCTATTAATACTCTACACTGTTACAGACTCTAACAGTTTTTATGAATGCTTGAAATAAAGATTATAGGCTATATGAAGGGTACTGTACACAAAATAATAGGTAAATTAGTATGTCAACAATAATGAACTTCTTAGTTGAATAGTTAAATATAATAGTAAATTCTTGAAAATAAGTTGACAAGGAAGACATGTTCTGCAATGTTTAAAATATTTAGACATTGATCAAAGTGATAGAATGGAAGTTATATATATATATATATATATATATATATATATATACAAAGTTAATTATTATGAAAAACACCTAAACTATCAAGCTCACCTTCAAAACTGAGACTAGGATGTTTATTATTATTATTATTATTATTATTATCATCATCATCATCATCATCACCCCGTCTTACTATCTGTTCGGGTTGTACACACTTAGGCTAATGTTCAATGGTAGGGTGGTTGTGAGATGAAATGGAGGACCTACAGTTTAACGTGGAATCCGAACCACGGTGGAGGCCTGGAATTC
>CABFWB010000700.1:224000-240101 GCA_902151455.1 Timema bartmani | reverse complement strand
CGAATGACGTAATAACAAAGGACATCTCCCACCTTCCTTCCTTGCAACTAGGCCTATATAACGACGGCGCAAAGAAGATATCAACGACCATTTACTACAACCACTTCCACGAGAAGTCCTCTTCAGGACTAGGACTGTATCTAGCCAGGATGGCTGATAATGATACCTTTGTATCTAAAACTTAATATTGCTGCTATAGGTTTTGATTTTCTTAAATACTTTGATTTATTTTGTAATGGAAATCTGTCAGTGGTACCATCGGAAATGTTTTGCTAAGACTTTAAATTTTAAATGTAAATTTTGCTATGGAGCACTTAATGTTTCCTGTCACCGCATGGGCGCTAGAATATTTTTATTTTCTTGGTTTAAATAGGTAGCCACATTTCTTGGTTCTTTTTATGTTTGCAATATTTAGGTACAATATTAAATTTTTTGCTTTTGTGGTTATCAGTAATAATTTAAATTCTTTAAATTAATGTTTCTTTTATTGGGTATTTAGTAGACTTCTTTTCTTGAATGTTAATATTAAAGTAACTTATTTTTGATTACCATAGTTTGACTTTAATATTCGCAGATTCATTTAGGCAAAATTTATAAGTTATCTAACGTAACTTCGTTTGTCTATTTAGACATTTAAATGTGGAATCTTGGTTAATTCCTTAGAAAGTGACGAGGTTAAATGGTCCCACGAAGGTTTGAGTTTAGTTGGGAAGTCAAACATTTATGCCTTACGTAAATATCTGGTGTGATATTTACTTTAAATTTATTTACTTAAAATTAAAATTTATAAATTTAAAACTATTTTGTCTGCATTCACAGGTGTGAATCAGACGCGTTGTAAATCATTTCAAAGAGGCCCTTTAAGCTCTTTGCAATCTTTGTAATATTTAAAGTTTAACCTTTTGATACTAATTTTGTTTGATCTTAATTCACTGTGGTGAATTAGAAACTTGTATATCATAAATAAAATTTTCTTTAAATAATAGCAACAAATGTGTTTATTTCATTGGTCTCTTCTAGACAAGTAAATATAATATCATGATTTATTTGTTTTCCAACACACTTCAGTTTGACATGTAAGACCATGCAACTTGTTTTAACACCGTTTGTTACTTTGAATAAATAATTCAAATATTTCTTTAACCCCAACTGTTTTATTATTTCTTAATTTTGCAAATGTTTCACCTTTCATATTATAATTCCCTTAGTTGTCGCCCCTCTCCTGTTTAGTCTATTGTGACCAAAACTAAATAGTTGGACTCGCGCTAATAGCATCGTAAGGGATTAATTCCAGAAAAAGAAAAACGTGAGCCAAAAAATGGCCAATTGAATGGAAAAAAATTCAGTCATATGATGTTACTACATACACACTACTACTTGCGCCCGTGTTTGTAGTACAACTGACACGCTGAATCACCCGACAATGCTACTGACGACACGATTTGGTTGGACGGTCGTGCGGTTGGATGCGCCAGCCACCCGACATCACCCGACATGAAATAGGAACATTTTTTCTGGTGACACACCTACACACGACCCGATATTGCACCTGATCTGACCAAATCGTTACGTCTGTAGGGCCCCTTTTACCTGACATCAGCGTTCTTCCTTTTCTCTCCCCTCCGAAATCTCTGACGTCACAAATAAGAACTACACTAGCTGCTAAATCAATGGGCTGAAAGTCGGACAAATACCTACTTTCAACCACCATTAGATGGACTAGTGCACGTCTTGCATACATGTTACGGTCACTGCTATGAATGGGATTTTTTTCAACCCCACTGATGCTTGAATTACATTTAAATGATTACCAGGAGAGTATTTTTGCAAACATTAAATAAAATAATTACATATTTTCAAAGGCAAGCAATGCTTGCCTTGCTGCCCTCCTGACGCGACGCTACTGAGTCACACACACGCGCCAAGTCGTGATCCTGAACTGTTACCTTAGGTAGATATTATCCATACCTATAAAATACTATCAATGTTGGTGTGTTTGTATTTTCTAAAAAGTCCTTTCATGGAAATTTGACTATAATTGTGACCCTTTGTCAATATTGGTTATTTTTAATTTTTATTTATGTGTGTCCAATCATATGTTTGAGTATAGACACAAATTGATTTCTATTTCTCCACCAACCGCTATTAGTACACTATCACATAACTAACTGTGATAACATTAGCATGACATGTGAATGTGTCGAGGGTTTTTCTAAACTGTCCCGTGAAAAGTTGGGATGTACCGTCCATAATTTATCCCCTGAAGGGTCGTTGACGTTCTACGCTTCGTAACTAATGTTACATCAACTAATCGACTATCTTGGAATGGGGAAATCAAACATTAAAACTCTATAGTCATGTTCTGAACGTTCCCCAAAACTTTCCCACGAAAGGAACATTACAATTATGCTTATTTATTTATAGTATTCGAAAACATCAAAAGTATGTTGGCAGGAAAATTACTTTTTATTCAATTACTTTAAAAACTTGTGTTCGAAAAATCAAGTTTTAGTTTAAAACATTTTCCCCAAAATATTTTACAAACTCGACACATTGAAAACAAAGTA
This sequence comes from Timema bartmani, assembly GCA_902151455.1. Lineage (NCBI taxonomy): Eukaryota > Metazoa > Arthropoda > Insecta > Phasmatodea > Timematidae > Timema > Timema bartmani. The sequence goes on along the minus strand of CABFWB010000700.1, from coordinate 237,534 downwards.
AAAATTAGTTTTATATAATTATTTTTTCACAGTGTCTTAAAACCCATTCGAGCTACGCACATAATTATAGTCTAATACACTAATGGGTTAGGAATGTGGAGGGTAGAATTTAAAGTAAATAATATACTTTATGTTACTGTAAATTTACTAAATTCGTTATTTTATAACCTAACCTAACCTAGCTTAACAAACTTAGCCTAGCCTAACTTTGACGTGACTTATTAGCATTCGCCATTGGCTGATAGTAATTTTATAAACTCACCGGGTATTTTGTAAAGTGTTCGGTGAATATGTGAAATAGTACAAAAATGTCTTATATTCCCCAACTGAACCAGTATTTATGTAGGTTCACTGGTGATTGTACAAACCTAGTACGTTCGCAGTAGAGTGTATACGTATTTGCGTGGAGGCAGAGTGAAAAAACACCCTCACTACACCCTGCTGGGATCCGAACTCAATACTCCCCGTCACCGGCAAACCAGACCAGATGATTAACTAACTAATTCATTCTAATTGTAGATGATAATTGGACTGTTCCGCGGAAAGTTTGTGGTCTGTCTCCTCTCGTTTAAAGGGTTGTCACGCCGTTTGCATGTTCGTGCAGACGTCTCTATGCGTCCCTTGCCTTTGGCGTCAACTTTCTACGTGGCTCGTTTATGTTTGATTAGTATCGTGTCCATATATTATTACGGATCATATTTTATCAGAATGAAAAATTATTGAAGGGTCGAGGGGATTAGTTTTACTTGTAGATATGATCACAACGAACATTAAATATGCACAAGAGTACTGAAGTTAAATAAGGCTATTAAAATTATATTTTTAATTTGTATTGTTTTATTGGAATGAGAATTAATGTTCACTGAAGAAGTTCCAGAACGCGTTTTAATGCTTGATTTATGTTTATTAAAATGCACCGTGTTAAAAAAAAGTGTATGTGTATTATGATTTTACTACTCCCAAAGACAATTGTGTATAGCAAGCGCTTACATACGATTTACAATCTAAAGTTGAAGGATGATACAATTACAAAACTTAAAACTTGGAAACATTTACTTTTCCACGAATTCTTTAAAAAATTGAAGCATGTCAGGCATTGAGGTCAGACATAACCGGACCCCTGCATCTGGCTATGAACCTAGGGGTCCCGAGTTCGATTCCCGAATGACACCATGAGTATTTTTTCCGAAAAAGAATTTACCAAAGGTCATCAGGATCTGATTAGTTATGATTAAGTTAAGTTCAAGAGTTTCCATTTGCTCCACCCCGTCAAAATCACTCATCTTTCCCCCCATCTCTTCGGGACATAGAAGGAGCATCCATGAAAAGGATGTATGAGGAGTAGGCCTACATTCGGGCGTCGCCTAAGCAACAGCACATCAGTATTGGCAAATCTTCCCAACACCAACTGGGCTACGAGCGAGGTAGCCCAAATACACATAATAAATAAAATGAGGTTAGACATATTTGTGATTTCTACCTCAAAAAAGTTTAGACTATAAATTTGGAATAATGAAAACGCAAAGTCAATTTTGGTTACCATACAATCAGGAATAAGTACTTTCCCCTGGTATGTTTATAGTTTGCCAAGCCAAGATTTAGAGGGGGCCTCCACAAATCAAAAGCCTCCGGAAACTGTTGCAATAAACAAATATTTTGGCTTTGGCTTCATAGGTTGCCGTCATGATAATAATATATCAATATACTCTTACTTATTTAGCACTGGCTGGTTTTTGTTTTAAACAAATATAATTTATTTTAATATTATTATTCAAATAATATACTTAATATTGAGCTTTAAAAGCTTGTTTTGTAAAAAATAATGAAAATGTACACCCGTTAAAAAGCAAGATATTTGCCTAATGTTGGGGCCTCCAATTCTCTACATCCTTTGGGCCTCCACAGGTATAAATACGGCCCTGACTAAAGCTAGATATAAACTGTCGTCAGCCATCTTTTCATACAACTATAATAATAGTCTACATGAATATGAAACATGCGTATCATTAGCGGAACGCTTACATTTTGTAAAGTTATAGAGAAGGATCGTATGAATATCAAGTTTGAGTAAAAACTAGCCTATACTGTATTCGATAACACTTTTAGTTTTATTGAGGCAACCATAATGTTCCTATAAAACTAGAGTGGGCAACTCTGTCGCAAATTGCCGCAAGTGTGCTGGTTGTAACTTGATATTCCTTGCATATAGACCTGGAGTGGGCAACCCTCTCGCCAATCGCCACAAGTGTGCTGGTTGTAACTTGATATTTCTTGCATATAGAACTGGGGTGGGCAACCCTCTCGCCAATCGCCACAAGTGTGCTGGTTGTAACTTGATATATCCTGCATATAGACCTGGGGTGGGCAACCCTCTCGCAAATTGCCACAAGTGTGCTGGTTGTAACTTGATATTTCTTGCATATAAAACTGGGGTGGGCAACCCTCTCGCAAATTGCCACAAGTGTGCTGGTTGTAACTTGATATTTCTTGCATATAGACCTGGGGTGGGCAACTCTCTCGCAAATCGCCACAAGTGTGCTGGTTGTAACTTGATATTTCTTGCATATAGACCTGGGGTGGGCAACCCTCTCGCAAATCGCCACAAGTGTGCTGGTTGTAACTTGATATTTCCTGCATATAGACTTGGGGTGGGCAACCCTCTCGCAAATCGCCACAAGTGTGTTGGTTGTAACTTGATATTTCTTGCATATAGACCTGGGGTGGGCAACCCTCTCGCAAATTGCCACAAGTGTGCTGGTTGTAACTAGAGATATCCTGCATATAGACCTGGGGTGGGCAACCCTCTCGCAAATCGCCACAAGTGTGCTGGTTGTAACTTGAGATATCCTGCATATAGACCTGGGGTGGGCAACCCTCTCGCCAATCGCCACAAGTGTGCTGGTTGTAACTAGAGATATCCTGCATATAGACCTGGGGTGGGCAACCCTCTCGCCAATCGCCACAAGTGTGCTGGTTGTAACTTGAGATATCCTGCATGTAGTTGGAAACATTCAGTTTTTTGAACAAGTCATTGATGCAACACTGCCATCCCTTTTCCAACACTTCGTTTCATATCTGCCTCCAGACAGAAAGATATTCGATTCTCGCACTAAATTGTATTAAATTTTCAATTTGAACATTTCTCAACTTTTGCGTCCGAAGCTGTTATCTGTAACTTGTTGTCAAAGTGTACATATTTTGAATAAACTTGTTCAAACAGTTTGTGTCGTTTTAAAAGTTCGATTGAGCAACCTAATTTCTCACTCTTTACACGCTGTGGCGAATTTAATTTCTCATTCGCCACACCTTTGTCTGCCTACCTCCGCTATAGAATAATATAGCAAGACAGATTCATTTAGTAAACTTCCGCTTTAAATAGGACACACACAAAACTTGAGAATACCAACCGAGAATCATAAACTGTGCACGATTTAAAAATTGAATTATTTCTGGGAGCGACCTTAAGTTTTTGATCGGATGGTATCGCGGTTATTACACCGATCCCTCACAAAATGTACCCCCTCTCCTGGAGCTTGTACTACACACATTCTTCGATCAGACAACACTGTCTAAGGTTAGCTAGCGCACGGAATATAGTGATGACGTAAGTTGCTACCCGGTCATTTGAGAACATGTACCTTGCCGCCAACACGAGTACTAGGATGTGAACCGCTCGTGGCGGCGTGGCCCAGAGTCGTCGTTTGGACATACGGGCGGGCTACCAGCACATGACTAACATATTAACTTAACGGTTACATAAATACCAAGCGTCATAATTTGTATTGATATTATTATTATGTTTTGATTTGTACTTTTCAATGCTGGCCTGTGACTATTGGCCAGCACTATGCTAAAGGAAATTGAAATTGTATTGTTATCTGGGTATGAAATAATGCCTTTCACACGGCCGTACTTAAAACGCGCGTTTTATCAATATAATACTGGTCCAAGTGGTGTCCTTTCTCTCACACGGTGGACATCCGCCGACAAACTGCGTGGCATAAATAGGTAGTTTGTGTGAAAATACTCTGGAATCATGACGTGCGTCGGGTCGTGTGAAACGGCACACAGTTGCCACGCCGCATTCGTCAGAGATCATTCCTGGACGAAAAGAGTCATCCTCAGAGATGCATATCATAAAAACCGCACACATTACGCTCGAGGGTCCACTTTGGAAACCTCCGCTTTAGAGAATACCGTGTGAAAAGATGTAACTAACCCTAAAATACACCAAAGATAATTAACTGGCTATATTTAATCGGTTTTGGGTATTTGGAGAAGGACTCGGTATACTTGATAATCCGCCAATTATATTGGACCTGGAACAGCATCTACCCTCCTACTAGCATTGCTACTCGCAGGTGTTGGTTGACCTAGCTAGCTCTACCCTCCTTCTGAAGTCAAAGACTTGCCATAATCGGCAAAACAGAACATATTATACTATGCCCCTAATATCCTTAACCCTCTTAGGTTGTATTCTGACATAATCGGCAAAACAGAACATATTATACTATGCCCCTAAGATCCTTAACCCTCTTAGGTTGTATTCTGACATAATCGGCAAAACAGAACATTATTATACTATGCCCCTAAGATCCTTAACCCTCTTAGGTTGTATTCTGACATAATCGGCAAAACAGAACATATTATACTATAAGATCCTTAACCCTCTTAGGTTGTATTCTGAATAAAGGTGAACCATCGGCCTTTGCGGGCATCTGACCAGTCCGTCATTTAATGGACGCAACGGACAATTTGTCGGTCAATATATGAACAGTAATGCACGGGAGTCGCCGCTCACTGTTCGCGTTAACACAGTATACAAAATCAGTGGAATTGGTCGAACAATCTTTTCCATGTTCTTTTTACTCCTTTTCCCTGCATTCCTTGGCTGTCAAAGCACTGTGGACACGGGTGATATTTTTGCAGTTATTATGTACACGTCAACTATAACCGTGGGAATGACCATCTATCATGGAAACTTGTGAGTAATTTGATATTATCGTCGGTCCTAGTTGTCCTGCATTCACAAATAAAGTGATTTTCTTTTTTTTAAAAGTGTGTTAAAAATAGTTTGAAGGAACTAGTTTTAATTACATGTATTTAATAGATTTATTAACCCGCCTCGGTGGCGTAGTTGGCTAACGTGCTAGTTTCGTGTTGAGCTTGACTACCGAGGATGGGGAGATCAAGGTTCAAATCTCGGTTGGGTGAACTTGGGGTGATTTTTCCTAAAGGGTTTTCCACTCTTCCTCAGTAACTGTGGGTTCACTTCTTTTAAATTCTACCTTCCCAATTCCTAATCCATTAGTGTAATTAGTACTTAAACGTATAACACGAACGGGTAGTAAGACGCGGTGCTAAATAATAATATTAAAACATATAATGATTTATCGTTTAAAAAATTAATATTCTGAATAGTTTCAAAATATACATAACATTTTTATATATGTACACAAACTATTTTCTGAAAGGAATTATATCTTTTTTGTAACATTAACTATTAACGAAACAAGGATGAAAAAAGTGATGTGAATGCTCTATTTTGGGACTAATGTTCTATATCTGGCCATTTGACCTTATCTTACCTCTACTCTCCTGGCGTATGGAGGAATTCATTTCTGAGGTGGGGACACCATTAGGGCTAATTCTCTTATCCCCAGATGGTAGGATGATACGTTAGAATGATGGTGGTGGTGCTGGAAAGCAAAGGGGACCTACAGTTTAACGTGGATTCCCAACCACGGTGGCATTCCACATATTCTCAAAGTTTGAAAGCACACACTTTTACAGAGGTGAAGGAAGGGTTTGGTAATCAGATAAATCCGTGCCGGGACCGGGATTTGAACTCCGGACCCCTAACACAGAAGTCTGAAACCCCTAGACCGCCAGATCTCTGAATGCACGTACTGTAATCTTATGTATCAGATAATTTGCTGGTTATTTCGTCACAAATTCTATAATTTGAATTATCTATTAAAACACCGCACGTGCAATGGGGCATTAGATGGGTCATCAGCACCGACTGCATACATTGTTCCCACGCTACTGACATCTACTATGTATGTGTGGCTTGCGTCGCTCTTTGTGGAGCTCTAGCATCGAGCGAAAAGTACCAAAGGGGGCTCAGCTGAATAAATCGCGTATTAAAAGTGTTTTGAGAATCTCCGTCACGGCGTGTATGTATCGTGAACCGCTCGACCGGGTGAAAGGATTCATGGAACGATGGGTTGATAACTGTTCTGCCAGGCAGGCAGACAAGCAAGCAAGCACTTCACCTGACAGATACAGCATGTGCAAGAGTGATGTCATGATGATGTCATGCTCGTGGCTCGGCCCAAAGACAGAGTGGGTTGGAACTAATCATCTCAGCGGCTGACCTTTCGCGATGCTACTGAATTGAACGTGATTCGTGCGAATCGTCAATCGGGATAGTTTGGAGTGTTTTATTAATATAAACTGTGGTCACATTCGGTTATAAATTCTTAAATAGTGTGGGAGTACACGTAGATTTATTAATTTGATTGGTTGATACGCCTTGAAATCCTATAAAATAATATATTAAAAATATATATATATATATTCTTAATGTGTCTTGCAGTGGCGATCCTGTTATATGCTCGCAACCTCACTACCCATCAACCGTGTAGAGCAGCGGTTCCCAACTGGGGGTACGCGTACCCTAGGGAGTACGCGAGAGGCCGTTAGGAGGTACGCGAAAAGAAAACGGTAATGGCGGCCACCAGCTTAAAAAAATAAAAAAATAAGAAAAAAGATGAAAAATAATTTTAAAAAGTAGGTAGAGGTTTTTACTAATATTGTCAGTTGTAATATTGGCCTCCTTATCAATAAAATCTTCGGTGAAATAGGTGTTGAGTCCGCTGGAAGGATCGGCCTTCCCTCCTCCCACCCTCGCCCAACCCCTCTCCAACATCCCTCCGCTCAGGATTGGCACTCTCCTTCCTCGCTGCTCACCCTTCCTCGGTGTTTTAGATTTAATTGTTGACGCGTGCCGGGCTGTGCATAAAAACAAAGAATTAATTAATTCGTGCTATGTTTAACTTTTGCTGTGGGTGTTTTTATAGAGTCGTGTGCGTATTATTCCTACAATCCTACGTCAGTTTTTCTATCAACCACTTACTATTAACGTGATTTACGCTATGGATCAGTGGTTAAAAACTGGATCTGTGCGGAAGTTGACTGAAACACCAAATTAAGTACCGTGTACATCATCTGACACTGATTGGACCAACAATACAACACCACAACAGGTACAAGATCCAGTGCAAGAGCAGGTGAGTAAACAAACTGCAGTTTCTTCTTCTGCTTATTCTTCTTCTTCTTCAGATGGAATATTAACAAGAAAATAAGGTACTTGGACAGCTACATTAATTACAGGTTTTCATGTATAGGAGAAGAGGACTGTGCTAAGCACCTCTGTGTTGTATGTTGGGAAGTATTAAGCAACGGTTCAATGAAGCCTTCTTTGCTCACACGGCATTTACGTATCAAACATCCCGAGCACAAAGATAAAGATGCTACGTTTTTTCTAAGGTTGAAACTTCATAGTCCTGTAAACGTGAAATCATATTTTTAATCTGCCAAAAGTGATTCTGTCAAAGCTACTGAGGCCTCCTACTACATTAACTATCGTATTGCGAGACGAGGTATAAGCCACACCATTGGTGAAAATTTAATTTTACCGAGTCTCAAAGATGCTGTCAGATGCATGCTTGGAGAGGAAAGTGCTCATAAAATGAGTTTAATACCTCTCTCAAATAACACGGTGTCTCGAAGAATACGGGATATGTCAGATGATGTTGAGAGCACAGTCATAAATCACGTCAAAGGTTGTGAATTTTTGTCTATCCAAGTCGACGAAAGTACCGACGTTGCGCAATATTTTGTGCTACTTGTAATTTCTAAGTACTTGAAAGACTTATAATTCTAAGCGAATCTCCTTCTTTGTCACCCATTGAAGGGTCGTACGACTGGTAAAGACGTATTTGAAGCAAGTGATCATTATTTCGTTGAAAAAGAAATTCAATGGTCAAAATGCGTTGGGTCCACCACAGATGGAGGAAAATCCATGGAAGGTTGCTACTCAGGCTTTCGTACACGCGTGGAAAAAGTTGCCCCCAAAATGAAATGGACGCACTGCTGTAGTCATAGAGAGAGCCTCGCATCGAAACCTTTGCCTCCAGATTTGCAAAAGTTCTTGATGAAGTGGTCAAAGTTGCCAACTTTATCAAGGCAAATCCTACCAACTCCAGGTTGTTTAAATTGCTGTGTGAAGACATGGACATCCTTCCCAACACTTTGCTTTGGCACTCCGAAGGTAGGTGGTTGTCCCCGGGTAAAGTCCCGACGTGGCTGTTCAAACTTCGACACAAGGTAGCCCTTTTTTTTTGGAAGATCATCCTTTTAAAAATCTTGGATTCATGATTCATGATTTAGAATGGTTACAAATCCTTGCATACCTGAGTGACATTCTCCACCAGATTAATAAACTCATTCTTTCCCTTCAAAAAATTGTAACACTCTTCAAGTTTGGTTTTGGTTTTCAATTTTTTGGGCAAAGTGCATTAAAAAAGGACAGCCTGAAGTATTCGTAACACTTCACGATTTCTTGTCGCAAGCCGAGCTAAATTTAACAGTCAGTGATAAAATAATTGAGCACTTGGAAGGATTAAAATCCTCGTTTGAAAAATATTTTTCAGAGCCGGAAATGGGTGATCAGTGGATATCTAATCCTTTCAAAGAAGAGTATTTTGAACCTGCTTCATTGTCGATTCCTGAAAAGAAGAAGTTACTAGAGCTCGCATCAGATACCACTCTGAAGAACCTCTTCAATGGCGGAGTGCTGAATCTACTCAGTTTTTTGGGCTCGTTGCGGTGACAAATACAGTGAAATTTCTAGAAAAGCCATAATGTTTTTGTTGCCTTTTGATAGCACGGAGCTTGTTGAATGAGCGTTTTCTTTGTGCACTTATACAAAAAATAAATATAGAAGCAAATTAGACACAGTTCCAGATTTGAGATTGTATTTATCCTCTATCCTCTTTTGAGCCTAATTTTGCAAAACTTTGTAATTCAATACAGTCCCAAATATCACATTAATTTTTCTTTTTTCCAATCTGTGTGTTAATTTGTTTGCTTATTTCAAAAATAAAAAACTATATAATGAAAAAATAGACCATTTATTTTAATTCAACATATACTTTTTTGAAGATGTTTTTGGAATCTGTAATGGGCGAAACAGATTGGGGAGGGGAGGTGCCTGGAGAATTTGGGATCGGGGGTGCACGGAAAGGAACCGAGCTAGCTGGGGGTACGCAGACTGAAAAAGGTTGGGAACCGCTGGTGTAGAGCATCGTTTCCCAAACGTTTTTTGATCGTGACCCTAAACTTAATATTTTCCCTGCCCGGTGACCCACTGGGTCATTACATGTAGTTTCACTTGCCTACTATTTATTTTAGTGTTTATCACGTTAACTTGATTGACTTAAATTCAATAACCTTTTAATCAGACAAACTGTAAAGCACAATTTTTAGTGAAAATGTCACTTTGTTGCAATGTTCGGTATATGACCGAAAAATACTATTCCAGTGGCTGTAACGCCGTTTCATTCTTTGTGAGAGCTCAAGAGTTTTTATTTTATATCGATAAATGTTATCAAATAAATTGAATCAATTTCAATAACATTTTAATTTTACAAATAGAAAATATCATGATATTTTCTTGTTAAAATGTGACTCACCACACTAAATGTGTTCTGTTAAAAAATAGTTTTTCATTGACAAGTGAAGCTGCTTCATTTTGTAGGTGATCTCTTGGAGTTTGAGTGTTAAGTTGATAAAAAGAATAAAATACCAATCATTCTGTGGATCCAGGTGACTCCTTGCTTTAGGCTTGATCGTTACACAACCGTAAACTCCCTGTTCACAAAGGAAGGCTATAGTTTCAGTATTGCATTAACTCTTCAAAATGTCCTATTTCGATTACGTGTTTAAAATTTTAATAATTCGTAATTTTGGAGAGAAAAAAATTGAGACCGTTCCACGACCCTTAAAACATTCTTGCGACCCTGGGTTTGGGAACTACTTGTGTAGGCCTTTGTCTTCTACATAGATTTTTTGATAACCTTTCTGAATATTTAAAAATAAGTTTAGACTACCCAACAAAAATAAAATATCACTTTATTTTTTCTTCATCTGTCATGAGTGACATCATCTGAATAACACATTCCTTTGCGTGAATACATGAAAGTAAAACTATAATCGATCCGCCTTTCGAAGAACCTTCTCTGACGTTTGATAAAGTTACTAGATTTACGTTTATATAATAAGTATACGCCATGGGATGAGATCTGCAGCTCACTTTTGACGGGTGGTATAAATTGTTGGTGACCTATAGATGCTAAATACAAAAATCTCTTAAAATTTCAGAATATATATTAAAATAAAAAGTTGTTAAGGATTGTGACTACAATATTTAGAAAATATATGGTAAAATTGTAACTCTTTAGTACCACGCTTATAGTGGGATTCGTGTGCAAAGAGTTCCACAGCTATTTCATAATTTTTTCAAAGCTTGAACTTTTATTTATGAATCAATTTTTCAGATTGTTCTATCATTTTGATCGTGTATATTGTTCTATGTTCTCATCTGGGTGAAATAATACAGTCCTACCCTATATAACGGTTAAAGCCAGAACTAACGCAAATCTGGAAATCAAATCAGATCGGCTCGTGGCGCTAAACGGTTCAAGTTGTTAATTTTTAAATTATTGTGTCACGTTAAGCATTCGGTATAACATTCATGAAAAATACAATAAATATGACGGAAAAAATGTAAATATAATGTTAAAGAAAATATTAATCATAATAATCATTAAAACTACATAAAAAATTGTTATTGATGGTTTAAGAAATAAGCTCTTATATAACTAAGCGATGCCAGACTCAGTTTATATATTTTTTTATTTATAGACTTTTGATAGGATAAATTAATTATTAAAATAATACAATTACTTAGAAAGTAAGATTGTTTGAGAAAATACTGCTACATAAGCCAAGTGAGATTGAGGTCGTTAAATCGTAAATAAATGTCCTATTTATTAATAAATTATATCTAATGATCATTTGTGGCAGATGATGAGTCTACTAAATGCTACGTGAACATGCTGGCTTGTAGATAATTTGTGGCAGATGATGTGTCTATTAAATGCCACGTGAACATGCTAGCTTGTAGATAATTTGTGACAGATGATGAGTCTACTAAATGCTACGTGAACATGCTGGCTTAAACTCCAATGCTAGTCTGTCGTTACATCGGCACACCACTTGATTAAAACAGAAAATGTTTGTTCCCCCCCTCCCTTGTAAATAACTATAGACATTGTATCCATTAATTAAGACTGACCCGGTTACGGTGACCACATGGTTTGAACCAGGGATGGGTAAACTACGGCCCGTGGGATAAATAATGAAAATGTATTGCGTTGGGAAGAAGGTTTTTTAAACATTACAAAAAATGATTTTTTTTTATAAAACTATGCGAAAATTCATTAAATTCATGGAAAGGGATTTTAGAAACTGATACTGATTCCCTCTTGAGAATCAGCTCCTCACAGTTTTACTCATCTCACACCTACCTCATCAATAGCCTAAATCTTTTGAAAAAAACTTTAAAAAAACTAAGCTACTAAGGTATTTATAATTGTTATGTATTTTAACTTATGCATGTCAGTCTAGTATGTATGTTTTATCTCTTTTTTTAAAATTAATTTTGAAGAAAAATCAACAAATAAAAGTCTTGGCACTCTCGCATTAGACTGGACTGCTGATGACGGGGAGATCTTAGGTTCGAATCCCGATCGGTTGTACTAAGGTTGATTCAACCCAAATTGTTTTCCATTCCCTCCACACAAATGCGGGCATACTTCCTCTAAATTCAACCTTACTTATTCCCAACACTTTAGTGTCATTAGTACATGTGAGTATAACTCTAACGGGTAATGAATGAGACGTAATGACAAAAATAAAAGCTCTGTCTATATTTTGAAGTAGGCCTACTATTTTCGCGCGCAAAACTGTCTCTGTAGCGACCGTGCTGGTCCATGACGCACTTGGGGAAATGGCCGCCACGGTCTGTTTCCATTTGGACCGTGGTCATCAGCCACGTTTCCTTCCTTTCCACGGTGTACACCCCGGGGGAGAAGTTGTGACACTGTACAGTAGTCACTACCGCCATTAATTGTTTTCAATTAGATTCTTGTGAGTTTAGTAGTTTCGATTCCGAAATTTACCATCATAGGTTATTTTGAATTTTCCGCTTTCACATTGAAGATTTGACGGCCAGGGAGACCGAGTGTTGTATCTCTTATATAATTAAGTTGGTTTGTAAGTCGTGTGCTATCATTTATTTCAAAAAGTTAACTTCTAATAACCCAAATGAACTTTAGTAAAAATATATATTATTTGACTTTATTCTCTGATTACCATTCATTATAGGGCGAGGTGGGTGAAATGGACATCTGCAGACTCGAATTGTTCTTGATCGTCATTGATGGGTTCGAATCGCGGCCAGATGTACAGATGTTTTTTTTAACTTATCTACGATAATGTGTATGCATTTCCTTTAATCTACCCTCCTCATCTGTTATCACTTTTACAAAGTCGTTAATAACCTTAATGATAACAATACAATGGAGATAATTTTAATTTCTCGAAATATTTCTTTCTGTGGTGATCTGACTTTGGGAGCGTTCTTGCTTACGTTATATTGTCGACTTTTTTTGGTAATTTGTTGACAGGAATAACCATTATTTTTTATGCAATTTATAAATTGCTGGTAATCATTAATGGTGTGAAATAATTAACAATAACTATTGTTGCTGAATTTAAATGTATTGTACCGAGCAGATAAAATTAAATATAGTTATTGAATTATACTTTTGTCGTGACATGTGTCTCAGGATAGCTTGCGGGAGAAGTAAGGTTGCAGGCAAGGTAATTGTGTGGGTTCGAAATAATATGTAGGTTTGCGAATTTTGGTTTAGTAGTAGTTATTAAAATATAATACAAAATGAAATTGCGACAGCCTCGTCGCCATAAAGTAAAAGTATTTATTCTATACCACGTTATGGCCCCTTTTCTGGCCAACTAGTACAATTATTGTTATGAATTGTCAGCGCTCTCTTGTAACCTTTCTAGAGCCAGCAATTTTAGTGCGTGCGTCGTCTACTCGAGTTATGTAAATTAAAACAAACATTCAAACATTCGTGGTTACAACATTTTTTTTCTTTTTATAATTTACACTTAATTCAAATTATAAAAAGTACTATTTGTTCTACATGAATTATAATAATTATAAAAAAACTCTAAACTACTTTTAAACTTATGGCCAAGGTCCTTGAATCTACATACATCTCGACATTTTTAATTAATGTGTGTTCATTTGGGGTTGCTGGGTCACTGCGCCATTCTTGTCCGTCTCTCTCTGTATTACGTAACCAATGTTCTGACAAAC
>CABFWB010000700.1:209102-223977 GCA_902151455.1 Timema bartmani | reverse complement strand
ATTATTATTATTATTATTATTATTATTATTATTATTATTATTATTATTAGCACCGCGTCTTACTACCCATTCGGGTTATACGCACTTACGCTAATGTGCAATGGTAGGGTGATTGTGAGATGAAATGGAGGACCTACAGTTTAACGTGGAATCCGAACCACGGTGGAGGCCTGGCATTCCTCACATTCACAAGTTGTGATTAATACACATCTTGTCAGAGGTGAAGGAAGGGTTTGGTATTCAGATAAATCTGTGCCGGGACCGAGGATTGAACCCCGGACCCTCAGCACAGAAGTCTAACACCTTACCCCTAGACCATCAGGTCACCCAAGATTCTTAAAACTGTTTGTATAAGCTCATCGGTGTGCTGAAGAGAGATGTGTAAACTGTATAATATTATAAGCCACTTTCATAAGTTTTTGGAAAGTTCTAGCAATGGTCGTTGTAACTATTGAACGGCAACTGAGGGTTGAATAAAAACAGGCGTGCAAGAGAATCACTTCATCCCGTTAGTACAGTGTTGACGTGATCTCTATTTTCGCGCACCTGACTGTACCATTTCTAATAACCCGAGGGAAGGAAAGGGCAGAATTGTGGTGATGATACACGTTACATGAATAAACTATGTGTCATAAAAAAAAGTGTTGTCAATCTGTAAGACACGGTTGGAATCAAATACACTAACGAGGAACATTCTTAACGTATAGAGCGTCCACTCTAAGCTAAACCTTGGTGGTGAACAAATATGTGTGTGTACCTAGAAATTAAAACTTTTCTCAGTGGCAGCCTACGGCCTACTGAGTAGGGGAAGGCGTTACCTAGGACCTATTACATATTATATACACTGGCAGTTGTGTGAACAGTAGACCTCGTTCCTCTCCTCTATGTTATAATCATTAATACAGGAATAACAATTATTGTATAGCCCGGACGGATAGTAATACGCGGGATAGTGGAAAGAATGAATGTCACCTGTCACATTTGATAAGTGAAAATAAAACTACAACTGCCAGTGTATACAACGTGTTTCTAAAACATTGCATCAAAATTTGGCAGGATACTCTTTGGGTGAAATTAGAATAATTCTCATAAGCAACCTAGGGTCCATCTTCAATATTAAGGGCGGTATACACCCCTAAAGACAGAGCTAAAAACGACTGTTGTGTGAAATATTATGAAAACTGCTTAGGGTATTACAACGAATCTTTGTATACTACTTATTGAAACCTTGATCATTAATAAACTAAATGTGCTGTTACCGTTACCCACCCCCATCATGTAAAAAAGGGGGGGTTGTAACACATTTTTTCTAAAATAAAATATGTCAGAGTAAGTATTACCAATTTTTACTTAAGATTACAAAACAGGGAATCAAAATTAAAAAAAAAGGTGTCTTGGAGAAACTGTCTAGCTTTCCCCGTTTCTGAGATAATCATGCATGTTTAATTTCAAAGACAAGTGTTAATTCCTGCCAGGTAGGGAGCCAATAAAGCTGTGTTGCTTCACCCCCCTCCTTTCCCCCACTCTTATTATCACTATCTTCCCCTCCCTCCACGAGCAGACTGCATCAGTCCACACGACTTCACTGCATGTTGCGCGTATTACTAGTCAAATGGCAAAGTACACAAACGCAGAAATGACAGACATGGTCATGCTGTACGGTGAAGCTAGAGGAAACGCAAGAGCAGCTGCACGGTTGTACCACGATAGATATCCTGCGCGACGTCAACCTTATCACCGGACCTTCACCGATGTCACTCAGCGACTTCGTGAAACAGGTACATTTCAGCTACGAGGGGGAGCTGGTCACCCGAGGAATGTTCGCACTCCAATTGTCGAAGAAGAGGTACTGAATTATGTGGATGATAACGCGTCAACAAGCACACGTGCCATTGCGCATCAAACGAATGTGTCCAATTCCACAGTATGGCGTGTCATGCATGATCAGCTGCTGCATCCGTACCACATGCACAAGGTGCAGGCATTGGGGCCAGCAGATTATGCTCCTCGACATGAATTCTCCGACTGGTTTCTGCAGCAGTGCGGAGTGGTTCCTGATTTCTCCACTATAATATTGTTTTCCGATGAGGCAACATTCACCAGAGACGGCTATTTTAATAGTACAAATAGTCACATTTGGAATGACGTGAACCCTCATGCAACTATCATCATGGGCAACCAGCATAGATTTTCTGTCAACATCTGGGCAGGCATTGTGGGTAACCATCTCATTGGCCCTTACCTGATGCCACGACGTTTGACTGGCCACATCTACTACCAATTTCTGAAATTTGCATTGCCACAGTTCCTCGAGAATGTACCGCTCTCCGTTAGACAACGCATGTGGCTACAACATGACGGTGCCCCACCTCATTTCACAAGAGCTGTGCGTGACTACCTCAACACTGCATTTCCTGCCCGATGGATAGGAAGAGGTGGGCCTGTTGCGTGGCCACCACGCTCTCCTGACCTAAATCCGTTAGACTTCTTTCTGTGGGGCTTTGTCAAAGCTTTGGTGTACGAGACAGCTGTTGAATCTGAGGAAGACCTGTTAGCCAGGATAGTTGCTGCATGTGATAAGGTTCAAGAAACTCCACGTGTTTTTGAAAGAGTACGCCAGTCATTGATACGTCGCCTCAATTATTGCAATAACGTTAGGGGCCACCATTTTGAACACTTGCTATGAATCTGCTTTTGAAGCTAGGAACTAAAACATGCAATAACTACAATTTGTATTTCTTAATGTAGCTTTCAATATTCCAGTGAGTGTAATGAATAAAATCCCACCCAAGTGTGAACTGTGTAAGCATAACTCACTAATGTAATAAATAGCAACACATCGGAGCTTATGAAGAAGGAAAAGTATCAGAGTTTCTCCATCATAACACACAAACCAGCCTTGTTTACCAAATGTACGTGATACATAGTCACACGTGCCGGTAAAAATGGTTAAACGACTGCATTGCGAAATAAAACTGCGATTCTGGCTGCCTACCTGGTAGGCATTTGCACTTGGCTCTGATCTCAAACTTGTGTGATTATCTCAGAAACGGGGAAAGCTAGACAGTTTCTCCAAGACACCTTTTTTGTTAATTTTGATTCCCTGTTTTGTAATCTTAAGTAAAAATTGGTAATACTTACTCTGACATATTTTATTTTAGAAAAAATGTGTTACAACCCCCCCTTTTTTACATGATGGGGGTGGGTAACGGTAACAGCACATTTAGTTTATTAATGATCAAGGTTTCAATAAGTAGTATACAAAGATTCGTTGCAATACCCTAAGCAGTTTTCATAATATTTCACACAACAGTCGTTTTTAGCTCTGTCTTTAGGGGTGTATACCGCCCTTAATATTGAAGATGGACCCTAGGTTGCTTATGAGAATTATTCTAATTTCACCCAAGGAGTATCCTGCCAAAGTTTGATGCAATGTTTTAGAAACACGTTGTATAATATGTAATAGGTCCTAGGTAACGCCTTCCTCTACTCTGTAGGCCGTAGGCTGCCACTGAGAAAAGTTTTAATTTCTAGGTACACACACATATTTGTTCACCACCAAGGTTTAGCTTAGAGTGGACGCTCTATACGTTAAGAATGTTCCTCGTTAGTGTATTTGATTCCAACCGTGTCTTACAAATTGACAACACTTTTTTTTATGACACATAGTTTATTCATTTAACGTGTATCATCACCACAATTCTGCCCTTTCCTTCCCACTGGTTATTAGAAATGGTACAGTCAGGTGCACGAAAATAGAGATCACGTCAACACTACTAACGGGATGAAGTGATTCCCTTGCGCCTGTTTTTATTCAACCCTCAGTTGTAGGCCACAGCCTACATCGTGAAGGTGTATAATTTCCAAGTAATACCAGCTTCCACAACCGTGGGCGTGGGTTTGATCTCCGATTGTCTGTGATTTGTATGTCGTGTGCAGATATATTTTATTTATTTGAGGTATTTAACATGCACGATGGCTTTACTTTCTCTCAGAAGGAAGTTATGATACGGATTTTTATCGTGCAAGAAAAATCCGTTGACCCCGGCTGGGTTTGAGCCCACGAACATCGGGTCCTTAGGCGAGCATTTAACCCAAGGCCACCGAGGTTGACGTGTGCCGATGTAACTGTTTATTAGCGCCTGTATTTTAAAACATTCCCTTATATACGTGTCTTACTTTATCGCTGTGTTTTCTCATGCGGGCAGTTGACAATTTCTTATCTTGAAGCAAGCATTTTATGTCGAGACTCTATAATGGTGTACAGAGCAAATGTGGGGATTCTAAAGGTGTACAAAGCAAATTTAGGTATTCTAAAGGCGTACAGAGTAAATGCCAGGACTCTAAAGCCATATAGCGCGTGTTTAAAGGTGGTCACCCTCAAACATCGGTGCGACAAAGCGTGTTAGGGAAAAATTTGCGCCTGCACACTAAAATATATACGTATACATTGTAGATTTGAACTGTACTATCTCCAAAATGTTTGACACTTTACTTACTTATTTTCAATTAAATTAAATATGTTGCCACCCCCATCCCGTGGGTCTTAAACGTGCCGTGATGGGCTTGGTGGGATGGATAGGTAATGGCACATAATTTTGGCGTTCGTTTAGTCTGGTTTATTGAAATAGATCAATTAAGCTACTAGTGTATAATGTGATGTAGGATTTATAACTAATTGAAAGAGTCTGGAAAAAGGTACTCGTTTTGTCAATGTCTCTACTCTGCAGCTCGTGTCCTGACCTATCTTCGGTGCTATAACCCTAGTTGGTGTCGGAACACCCGACCGTCTGGCGCTGCGCTGTTGTTATCTAACAAGTTGGTTAGAATTGAAAGCTGAGTATGTAGAGCACTTTAGATTAGCCCCCCTAGCAACTGGCGTTCTTCTGTCCTCTCTCTCTCTCTTAGGTCTAAAAACTAACTGTTATATACCCAAAAAGGAAAGGTGTTCCCCTAAGATAGTAGTTTTGATAACGCTCTATCTTATACTACCTGGCAAAACAAACGATGTTTTTTAAAAACACGACCTAATTTGAATGCTCGACTGCCGAGTTAGGAGAGTTGACGGTTTGGGCTCATCAAGCTTAGGGTACGGCCAGACTGGAGCGAGTGACCGAGCGCGCGCGCTTGAAAGATAGAACTGGTTATATTTTTCAAGCACGCGAGCTCAAGACGTTACAGTCTAGTTTACAGTCGCTAGGCAATATTATTGTATGTTGGTTCATTGAGTGTTAGGAAAACTTCTCAATTTGACATGATATTTGACTTTTTTTTATAATTATCGATAGGTTTAGCATACTTGCTACTAACGGACTAATTTAATAGGTAAGATCATAAACCATACCTCTCTCTATATATGTAAAACTGATATGTTAAAATACTTCAATATTATAATCAAAGTAGGCCTTTACAATTAAGAATCAACATTAGCGTGGAGAGAGGATGGGAAAACCACGACAATAAATCACTTGTCTAAAACCACCCTCAGTTCACTGAGCCAAGATTCAAACCTTTGCCTCCTCGTCAACAACTATCGAGAGCGATCTGCTAATCACGTGCTCGCTCGCTGGACAGTTTGGCCACGCTGTCGCTCAGTCGCTCGCTTGTCAGTCTGGCCGAACCCTTCACTCTATAGTTTACACAAGGCGGCAAGCTATGACATTAACCAAAAAATTTCACCTGGACACATGGAATAAAAAACCCCAGTGCGTATAGCCCGAACGGGTAGTAAGACGCAGTGGTAATAATAATAATAATAATAATAATAATAATAATAATAATAATAATAATAATAATAAAACCCTGAACTTTTGGCCTAGCGCCACTTCTCTTACTGTAAGTATGTCCGCGTATAAAAATTTTAAACTAAATTCTTCAAATTAATTTTTCAAAATTACAAAAATCAGCTTTTTCTAAACTAGCCTAATCTTGTGTATATTTCAAAAAAATAAAATATATTCATATTTACGGTAAAAAAACATTTCAAAGATACTAATTTTGAACCAAATATAAAGAAAATGTTCTAAAAATGTCAAATTATTCTAGAATTTAAAAAAGGAAACCCTTAGATTAATTTATTTTATAAAAATAAACATACTTATATATTGTGTACAATATTACCCAGATACCAATTTTGGGCAAAATCGTTTAAAGTTATTTTTTAAAAATATCAAATTTCTCAAAAATCGTTAATGATTAAATTACTTATAAATTCTTGGGTTTTTTAAGTGAAAAACAGATATTGCAAAAACTTACCAACTACACATTTTGAACCCAATGTTTATTTTTAACTTGTCCCTCTGGAATTTTGCACCGGAGTGTGGCCGAAGTCTCTGAGGCATCACACTCGTGTTAGACTGGACTGCTGATGATGGGGAGATCGGGGTTCGAATCCTGGTCGTGTCTACTGAGGGTGGTTTGCCCTCAACAGCTTGTCCCCCCCCCCTCCCTTTTCACTATACTATTGATAGCCTAACTTTTTAAGCCGCGTGATTGACTACCGGTGTGGGCGCAAAAACTAGACAGTTTTTCATTGCTGGCTTCTCTACATTTAATATGTACAGTCCAATTTTCATAGAAAACACCTTATCTGAAAGTAGCTTTCTTTCAACATTTTGTACAACACTATACATTTTGCATCGATTTGTGTCAGCCCGTTGTCGCAACAAATAATCACTTTATTATTATTATTATTATTATTATTATTATTCCGTTTAATATATTATTTTCATTGTGTGGATGAATAAAAAATATTCTTTGGTTACGTCTCTTGTATCTGTAATAATAATAATAATAATAATAATAACAACAACAAAATCCTCTTCGGCACGTGACATATTAATGAATATTACATATTCTAGAACGGCTAAACGTGTCTAATAAGTAAGTAATTTTCTGGTGCATGCATGGAGAAACAAAAGGCCTGAAAGGGGAATATAGTACAAGGGTAAAGGAGGAAAGTAACGAAATTGAAGAGGGGATTGTATTTGAAGGGTGATGATTGAAAATATTGGGAGCGAAAAGAAGGATTGAGTTTAAGAGTGAGTTATATGTGTGTGATGAAAACTAGTGAAGATTAATAGTGTCTGATATCAGGATGGAGAAGGTCAAAAAACTCCTCTTAAGGGGGTTTACACAATGCGTGAAATCCTGCTCTTTAGCATGCGGACGGAGATCCTATAAAGAGCACGTCTCGATGCACCCGCACGCACGCGGATCCGGTTCTAGAGCGCAGATCCAAAATCATGCAGTGTTTGAGTTTCCGTGCTCGGCGCTAGACATGAGCTCCTCTTCTGAAATGTCGTCCTGTGGTGTATTTTAACTAAGTATGGCGTTGCGAGGGAGTGATGCTCGAATACCAAAGGTGGAATGGAAGGGGACCCGAGGAAAAGCCCGTGTCTATGCACTTTTTATGGCAAAAATAAATAAAAGTACAAACATAGAATTTAATTTTCTTTACATGGTGACCTCAAAATTTCTTTAATATTATTTAAGGGTGTTCTGGGATTTAGTGATAACTTTTTCTCTTCATTTAAAAATTTTCTCATCTAATGCCGCTATGCTCATGATGGATATTCAGAACTGTTGATATCAACATATGAAGAAAATTAAACCCTATGTTTGTACTGGAGCAATATTTGATTTATTTTGGCCAAAAAAAGTTTTGACACAACTGTAAAAACACTGGCCTTTTCTCGCGTACCTTTCCATCCCACCTTAAGTTTGTAACCTTACATGAAGGTAAACCAGATCTCTGGGATTCATCTTCTGAAGGAGTTGTCAGAAAACAACTTTATTGGTAGGATCCATATTTAATTTGCCAACAAACACACAACTCCTTTCAGGAGAGATGCAGAAATTGGACTGGCCACATTTTAACATGCTCTTTACCTCGTAAGTGTGAACACTCGGAGCACAGCTGTGAGCATGTTCCTTCCATGCTAGCCAAGGGGCATGCTTATGATCCACTTGCATGCTCCTTGGCTAGCACGACTTCACGCATCGTGTAAACCAAGCATTTTGCACTAACCTTGCTAATAGTCTATGGAGTTGACAGAATAGAGTGTGTCAAAGAACTCCTCTAACGCACTAACCTTGTTGGCCCAAGAAGATAAATATTATATTCATTCTTCCTGCAACCTGCCCTGGTAGTCAAGTAGTAAGGGCGCCGGTCTAGCAATAGATTAGATTGCCGACTAGGGGTTCACTATCTAATTTATGCACTAGAATTTAGGCTGGTGCTACTTTACCCTCATCTGTCTAGATTTAACCGCGTCTTTGGGACAATTTTATAGTACAAGGGGACATAAACCTAGACCAGAATGGAATGGGTCAGTTTCATATGCCATACTAGCCCATTCCATTCTGGTCTGTGGTCTAGGTAGGTGTCGTCCTATATTGAGTATAACACCACACTTGAAGCATACTAAGTCTGACGATGAAACTGGCCCTTTATATCCATCCGGGCTATACGCATAAAATGTAAGCGATTTTCGTAGAGGGTTAGTGGAAAGATATTTAAGAAAACACTTTGTACATCCAGTTAGGATCCGAATTCAGACCTAGCTGCCATAGGCAAACCAGATTAGATAAGCCTAACATTTAGTCTGCGTTTTAGTAGTTTATATAACTTTCACAAGATGAAGTGAGGAAGGAAACAATTTGCTGGCAAATTATTAGGGCTAATATTAAAATTGTTTTAATTATTGATTATAACTATACTGAAGATAAAATCCAAACAAATAATGAAAATTATAGATGAACATTTTTTTGTAATTTTCAGATTATTGAATATTAGAGGCGGGGATGTATTCGTTAAAGCTTTGATTACAATATTGGATTTTGTATTAAAATAGCTGTTTTACAGCAGACCCGACGTTAGTGACAAATTCAACCACGAAGAGCTGAAGTCGATAAGGAAATGTGAAGAAAAACTGAAATCGATGTTTTTACTTAATTGAAATTATTCCTTCCAATAGAGTAAAAAAATCGATTTCAGTTTAGGAGGTGGGATCGACGGCTTTACTTCCCCCGTTAGAAGTTGAGCTATGGGTGAGTACTTTACCCATTGTTCGTGAGCTCAAACCCAACTGAGGTCGACGGATTTTTATTGGGTGATAAAAATCTGTAGCACAACTTCCTTCGGAGGGAAAGTAAAGCCGTCGGTCCCATGTCGATTGTGGCATGTGAAAGAACCCTGGAAGGTGTGTGAAAATAACTTTCAAGGCAATATTGGTAGGCCCTTTCGCTCTCGCTCATAGAAATTATCATGTGCTGATATGATCAGTCTGTTTATAGAGTGCACGTTAAATACCTCAAATAAATGGGGGAGGAGGGGGGGGGAACTTGAATAATACATTATTGAAAATTTTCCAAAATGTAAAATTTGCCATCTCACATCTCTTCTGCAGTGTTTGAGTGGAACGGGTAATTTGGAATTCTGAAAACTTGCACCTCTTGCCCTCGATAAGTAGGCCAAGTGGCCGCCCGGAGAAATCGATACAGCGGCGCCGGCTATATAAACTAACAGGCCTGCATGTCTGTCTGTACTTGTTGAATGAAGCACTAAGAGCCATTGATAAAACTAACTCGTTTTTCATTTGGTTTGAGCTTGTTTTTTCCCCACACGTATCTGCGGACAAAGGCGTCACTCTCGTTTTGTCTAGTTTTTTGGTGACGGCATATCAGGGCTCAAATCCTGGTCGGATGTACTGAGGTGGGATAGCAGAGCACATCTATGCTGTGCCCCGTACAGGCAGCAGTAAGATGCGATGTACAAAAAGAAAAACCGACCCAAATACATTTTCCAACAAACCTAGATTATGGAAATGTCGGAACAATTACTAGACATACGCGGAACCAGGAGGGGGCATTGCACCATGGTAAATTTAACCCCCTCCTCCCTATCCATGGAATAAACTCCCCTTCCTCTATAGAGTCTAGATATATTTCATCGAAGCCGAAAGATGGCCTTAAATAAAATTCCAAATGACATCTAGATGCATTCAATTGTCAAAAATTACCATAGAAAGCCACTTAAAATAGCTTCTAAAAGCAAATGTCAGGAAAAACTCAGGTGAGGAGCATCATAAATAGCTCCTAGGGCCATCCAAATTTCAAAATTGTCAAGGGGAGGACCATTTTAAATTTTTTGGAGGCATTGAATTTTCAAAAATTTGCTAGTAGAGTACTACTCCAAACAGCTTTTCGAAGCATACAAATTTCAAAACTTTTCGAAGACTTCTTCATATAGCATATATAAGAAAAATAATTTTCAAAAATTGGGGGGGNGGGGGATCTTTCTAAACAGCTTTAAGGGACAGATATACAATTTTCAAACATTTATCGGGAGGTGGGGTTGGCAAGTCCTTAAAAGACAACTGTTCTTTTTGCTAGCCCCTTCGGCCATCACACACATACACACTCACACAAATGAGGTTCCGCCGCCTTGTGGCTGTCAGCCAATATCGCGGCTGAGAGTTAACGAGGCGTTCAAAACTTCCGACCCGAGTGACGGGCAAGGGATGTCCGTTCTGTCACCAAACTACACACGACGACACATTACCTCCCTCCGCTTCTGATGATCACATACAGCAGGGACACCGGCGTCAACCTGACTGATATGGTTTGCAGGGATGGGGAGGTCAGGTTTCAAATTATATCTACCTTCCTTCGTCCTTATTTCAGACGGGTAGTCAGACTCGCTGAACCAAACTTTGCCAAGTAAATGATTATTATTTTATTTCCTCAATTTTCCGTATACAGTGTTTCCTTATGTTAGCTCGTTGAGGGTCGAGTAATTATTATTTAATTTTGTTTATTTTTACATTTAGCAAAAATGTTATTTTTAACGGCCTAATCTAAGGATGGCGAGGAAGGTAGCGTAGAGGAAGTTCATCCGCATTATCGTGGAAATTGCATGTGAAAAATTGTTCTTCAAGTGCATCTGGCCGGGATTCGAATCTCAACCTATCCATTATCAGCAAACCATTTATGGCATTGTTCTTGAGCTTGAGCCAACAACTGTCTGACTTCAGCCAGGTAACCTGATTGACTGAGGATTCATACTTTCGTTCAAAGACGAGAGCAGAACATATACCTAATTACGTGGCGAGTTCTAAACCAGTCTCAAGATTTCAGCTCGAGATGCTCTGCTTTAGTTCACTTAGTGTTAGCTTGGTCAGCTCTGTTCGAAAACTTCTGCTTGGGACAAAAAAAACTACTTAGGCCCTATATCAGTACGCATGCTCTGAAGAGCTAGACAAGCAGACAGCTTATACCCGTATCACACGACACTAGCTCGTACTTTAAATCCAGTGTGCTAGCTTAGCACGTCATCATCTAGCGTCGTGTGAATCAGAAAAAGTATACTGGTTCTGCCTCTTGGTACTGGCTACCATACTAGTTGAGAGGATAGAACAGGCGCTATTTTCGTACTAGTTCCGACACTAGTCTGTGTAATTCGACCAATCAATGCGCGTTGAGAGTGTGTGTAGGCAAATGGTAGAAATGGCGCCAACATGGTCATCGGATGTGATTTTGTTGTTGGCAGAAAATTATTCAAAATATCCTTGTTTGTACACCAAATTGCTACAATATGACAATATATTTAATATATATTTAATTAAAAAGATGTCATCTAAAAACGACAAACTGTGTTTCCAGACCCAATTTTAATCTAAATAAACTTTGATAGCATGCCAGCCTTGGGTGGTTTTTTTTTTAGAATATAAAGTGTGCGTAGGCCTAAAAAAAGAACATTTGTGCATAAAGGATACTGTACTTGGACACCCATGGGCTTAGGGGCCTCTGACCACATCGTAAATAAATTAATATACATTTAGGGAGATATTAAAAGTTAGTGTCAGCCCGAATTTATTCTACCTAACCTCCAAATATATCATTTTTAGCATCCCGTAACCATTATTTCGTCTTTCCAGCCAGTCCCGTGTCCATATTCTTTTCCTACACTCTCTCTCGTAATTTTCAATATCATTATTAATAATTAATGCAGCTGCTGCACCCAAAATTAATCTCTTACGTTCCATAAATAAATAATAAATAAATAGTACCAAACTATCAGCGTGTGAATACTCTAGTCCCGTTTCTATTATACTAGCTAGCATACAAGATCTAGGCGCTAGCTAACACACTTAATTTCTAGTACAAGCAAGTGTCGTGTGATAGTAGCTTTAGTTGACTGTCATGGGGAGATTTTAAATTAATCGTTAAATGGAAAACGTGTGAGACTATGTATTGAGGTGTATCACACACAGTACACAGATATATTTTGCAAATAGTCATCGTAACAATATTAAGGATATACAAATAGTGTATGTCCATAATCAGTTGTAAAGTTTGTTTTGCAAAGCATCATGGCTCAACATACATGTCTGCACACGTGCGAATTTCAGCGCCCCTCAAGCTGTTCATTCGTTACTGCGCTGCCTCGTTGAAAGCTTCCTTCCGGTTCCTCGATATATCACAGACTCGTCTTTTGTGTCGTCTTCTGGAACCACAAGATTGTTCCTACCAAATTTGACATCACCGTGGCGGTGCCACATATATAGTTGGGCTAATGAAGTAAGAGTACGGAAGGTAGGTTTAATAGGAAATGTACCCGAATTTACGTGGAGTATATTGTGAGAGTGACGCCTTCAATAGGCGTGTTTTCGCGGTTGACCTGTGCTATCAATGTTTACGAAATTTTATGTCCGAAACAATACCAGAGCTCGGTTTGGTAAGGCTTTCCTTGACCAGACTAAACAGTATGATTACGGCCAAAGAGCAAAGAATTTGTACGGCAATTTCAAAACAGGATCACTTCTTATGTTAGATTTAAACGAGTATAACTTCGTACGTAGTCAATGTATTGTAAGTTTTTATAAATTAAAATGGACAGCAATTACTAGCTAGAAATACATGCCCTCAGTAGGTACTTAAAAACCGTTTAGTTATGGATAAAAGAGAGTAGTACTATGTGAGCTAGGCCTATTTAATATTACATACGTACTTCATGTTTTCTTAAGTTTATTTTTGGGAAACTATGCTTAGCTTGATATGTAAATATTGTAAATATTAGAACTAGTCAAAATAAGCACCAATTTAAATAAGAATAAAATTAATTAGCTCATTTTACGTCGATTTGCAGTACATGTAGTAGGGATACATAACTTCACCTACCAGCTGTTAGATCTGCTCCACCCAACCTCTATTTTTAAGAAAAACATTTCAGAATTGTTTTCGCGCTTCACCTTGGTCAGAACCACTTGGTCGTAAACCCTCGATACCAAGACGTAACCAAGTCAATCGCGAAAACTCACCTCATATTCCATCTCGAGTTTAAGATCACGCATTAAATCTGTCCCACCATACCTTCTTTACTTTAAATAAATGAAGTTATCCATCAACGCCGTTTTATTTTTATTTTCCTAGACTGAACAGCTTTTTCACAGATTATTATATATGATACACTAGAGATTATAATAAATCTTTATCAGACATAATGAAAAGTAGAGCAACGTCTAAGCTTCAACTAAACAACCAGCAAAATTGAGCGAACATCCGTGAAAAAATTCATTTCGCTTAATGTGGATGGCAAGGCGAATTTTGAACAAAACGCCGAACAAATTCGACAGAATGCATTTGTTCGCCTAGTGTATACGAGGCTTTACACAACCACATTCTCAACAAAAAAGTGGAAGGTTTGGTTTTCGAACATTTTCCAAGTAAAAATTGTTACCTTTTATCCAAACAACCCTCCTCAATTGACCGACTCGGCTGGGTAGGAGCTCAATCCTTACCGGGTGCGATGGGAATGATTTTACAATATAAGTTTTAAGTTTTTTTAAACGAATGTTGGTGCGTTTCCTTACTTGCTATCCTCACCCTGTCATTGAAGTTGTGGATTGCCTAAACAAACAGTGTTGTGGGCCTACCAAATGAAGAACTTTTCCTGATTCCTTATACAATTTACGAGATTGACTTTAATTGATTCATACCGTAGGACGAGATATTTTTCATTTTATTTTTGGCAGCTAACAATTCACACTCCTGGTCTTAAATTTGCTTTCGACACATTTTCCATGTTCTATCTATAGTTCTGATTGCCAAACCCTTCTTTCACCTCTGACAAGACGTGTATTAATCACAACTTGTGAATGTGTGGAATGCCAGGCCTCTCAGGCCTCCACCGTGGTTCGGATTCCACGTTAAACTGTAGGTCCTCCGTTTCATCTCACAACCACCCTACACATTAGCGTGAGTGCGTATAACCCGAACGTGTAGTAAGACTCGGTGCTAATAATAGTAATCTATCTATAGTTCTACTTCATACTAAAATTATTTTAAGTTGAAAAGGGTGGAGGTGGGAATATCCGTCCCCTCCTTCCACCCCTTCTTCATGGATACTCGCTATTGTTCCTATGGCTATCCGAATATATGTGTTTGTCCCTCTCATTATTTAGTCTGAACAGAGCCTACATGTTTACCCCCTAGGCCCTCTTGCTTATAAACACTTCAATTGTAGTTGTTTAGCATTCACTGCGCAGGTGCAAATGATTTATGTTTCTAACGAGGTAGGCATTTTGATGCATGCTTAGTTATTCTTGTACAGTCACACCAATATAGTAATAACTGTTTCAGAGCACTTCTTTTTTGTGGTCAGACTGTATTTGTCTTCCTGGCATTCTGCCAACCCCGAGCAAACTAGTGTTCAGCACAAACTCTTTTCGTTGTGAGGTTGATGACTGAGGGACGTGGTATCAAAAGGAAAGTATCAATACTTTTCCCCCATCCCTACTGATGGTGTGATCCTGCATCCTGCTTTCATTGGATGATCCATTTTTTATTATAGATGTTATTAGTTATTATTTGC
>CABFWB010000700.1:160461-207025 GCA_902151455.1 Timema bartmani | reverse complement strand
TTTTTTTTTTTTTTTTAACTTTTGACCAAGAAAGGCGTGAAAGCTTCCAGTTTTTCTTGCGGCACTTTCATCTTTTCAAAAGTGGTATTCTATGTTGAGTTTTATGAAAGCGAGGAATATTTTTCTCACGCTGTTTACCCCTAAAAGTTATTGTATCAGACCCACGAGTGAATCTTTTCTTTATTTGGCTAGGGGACCATGTATATAAACGTAAAAAGAAGGGTTCACACTGAAAGCGCGAGAAGAAATCTATTTATAGCGTGGGAGTTTGTGCGTCCAAAAAGAAAAAAGAATTAATTCATCTTATAGAAATTCTCGTTCTATTATTCCTTCCTCATTTTTTATCTCTGATTCATCTTTTTCGTTGGACCTCACCAAACATGGGATGAACTATTATTGAAAGGAAATGGAGGTTGCTACAAAGAGAGTTTATATATATATATGGATTTTGATGTGTGATGAATAGAGTGGTGCCTTAAAGAAATTCCTCCACTTTAAAAAGGTCCTTTACATGTTACAAAATCAATCTGCATACCTGTTGTTATGTTAGTTGAGTAAATATAGCTTTAAAAACTACGGGCACCATTTCTTACTTGTGTAATCTTGGAACCTGAAGTCCTGTTAATTCCACGGTTTGTGGGGAAATGATTTAGGGCTCTACAAAGGGAAAGTGTTTTCTCCCAATTTTATTTCAATATATAATTCTTAAAATTGTAGATAATAAAACAAGGTTGACTACACAAAGAACATTTTGTTAGCTAACAAAAAAATAATTTTGTTTTGTTCTATTATTTAATAACATAATATTAGATAAGAGAGATATATCCCAAATTGAATTTTAACTATGCCTGAGAATGAAGACCATTTTCCAAATAATGCTCTTACTGTAAATGATTTCTAAAAATAAATTTGGCAAGAGATAACTGATAAAGCAGTGGTTCTTAACCTTTTTATTAACATGCACCCTTTTCACCACATGCCATAATGTAATCCTCCCCTTCCCCCCTTTTCCAAGATTGCCTAGTGGAGCTTTACATATATAATAGTAGTAGAAATGTTGGTGTATTTAAAAACTTGAATAAAAGTTTTTTGTTTTTGTTTACATAACTAATTTATTCGAAGATCACTTTCAACCTCTACTCTACTTCGTTGCTTCGTTTTCACTTGCAAGAGAGTTGAAAATCCTGACTCACAAAGATATGTCGACACAAATGGAACAATGTAATGCTAGCTCTTTCTGCCACTTTTGGGTACGAATCGCATAGCAAGGGCCAAAATTCTGTGATTGATTTCTCATTGTTGAACATATCTGTTGCTCCCAAATCAGTCTTCAGCTTCAGAAATTTATCTTGGCAAATATCAGAAACTTTTTTAACTGAGAATTTAAATGGATTTCGCACTAAATCCAGCTCTTCATTAATGAGTCCAGGAAAATATTAACAGAATTCACTTTCCAGTGCTGTCAAATGATGCAAAATTTCTATTTTGATAAATTCTGGGGGCACTTGGTCATCACTACCAACAACAAGAACTGATGACAGTTTTTCAAACATGTCAACATTTCCTATCTTAACCTTTCTCTTCCAATTTTCAAGCTTACTCATGAAAGTGTTTAAGTAATCAATGAATTTTATGATGTTTGTATTTCTTCCTTGCATCTGAAGATTCAGTTTATTCAGCTGCTCAAAAATGTCAATCAATTAAGTAAGGTGCATGATCGTTTCCCCATCATTCAATCAGGCGAAAAATTTCATCTTACCCTGAACTTCAAAAAATAATTTGAAGCTCATCTCTAAGCTCAAATACTCACTCAGCTAATTTCCTCTTGAGAGCCATCGAATATTTGTGTGCAAAAGAAGCAAATGATGGCCTGCATTTTTGTCAATACAAAACTGCTTGAAAAGACGCAAATTGAAGGTTTCTCCTTTGACAAAATTTACAATTTGAATTATTTGTTCAAAAACCGTCAGTAGTGGAGCTGGAAATGTTTTTGAGGCCAGTGTCTGACAATGGATTATACAATGAATGCCTTTCATTTTTGGAGCTCACTTTTCCACACTAACTTGAAATCCAGATTTTGTTCCCAACATAGCTGTTGCTCCATCTGTACAGCACCCACAGATATTATCCCACAAAAGATGTTCTGGTTCAAAAAAAGATTAAATCTTTTCCAAAATATCTGAGTTCCTGGTAGTTGTTTCAAGAGGAGAACCATAGAGAAACTCCTCATATCTTGCAAACACCAGCAACTGGGGACACGATGCCACATCAGTTGATCCATCAATTTGAACTAAGAATAGGCCAAATGCTGCAGACTTTACTCTTGCACAACTTGATACTTGATGTAAATGGTCATTTCGCTGATTCTCCTTTGAACAGTACTGTTTGATAACAAAACAACAGCAAGTTTTTTCTCCATTGCATTTCCCAACACAATTTCCACCATTTTGAGAGTGAAAAGTTTGATCAAAGTCCCCCCAATGGAATATTTACACAGATAAAAAATAAAAGTTTAGCTTTACTTTTATTTAATCTGTGTTAATCAATAAAGTGTGATGTCCTGTAGATTATGCAAAGTCTGAAATATAGTAGTTTGAAGAAAAAATGTTTTTTAAACAGTTTTAGTCTCTGGTCTTAATTCCCTCCCTAAAATCCTAAATTTCCCTCCAGCCTAGAACCCCTGTGTTAGAGAAATGTTACCAAAATTATAAGCATTAAAGACGGATTCACACTGAGTGTGCCAACTGTGCATGAAACCCTTGAACAGGCCCTGTCTGAAAGTATTGTTTCCTTGGGTTTGCAGCGCAAGTGTAAAGGACAGGAACTTTTGGAGAAAGTGTGCGATCATCTGAACCTCCTGGAAAAGGACTACTTTGGTTTGACATATGAGGACCGACATGACCCACGCGTTTGGCTGGAGATGGATAAGCGCATAGCAAAGTTCATCAAGAGTGAGTATTGAACAAGTTACAATCTTCTTCATTTTTCTGTAAAATGTCTTGCATTATCACTAACTTTATCAACTAACATAATGACAGGATTAGAAGGGTGACTTTTAAGGCAAAGAATCAGAAGTTGCTTGGAATTAAGATTCATCATTATACTATACTAAATATCTTATCTTTCAAGTGAGTGGTCGACCTTGATGGAAGGAGTAGGTCTTTTCCTAGTAAAGGTTAAAATTCCAGTAAGATGTAGTCAAAATTCAAATTGAATTAGATCAGTGCAAGTTTTTTTAATAATAAAACTTTTTTTTTTGTATTGGCAAAATCAAGCAAAACCATTTCATACTGCCATTCAACTTGTCACTAAAGTTGGTTGAAGTAATTAGTTTTCTTTCAAAATACCTATGTAATAGAAAGATAAAAATATGTTAAATATTTTGCCCAATTTTTAGTACATCCATAAATGTTAGGCACTGAAGAAGATATAAAATAAATAGCATCTTAATACTATTTTTTTTAATACCGTTGCAGCATGCATCAATGATATTTCAGGTACTATCAAAGAACAATTAATAAAGAGGGCTGGGAGTTTTATTGGTTTTTATAGCCATCAAGAAAGTACAGATATAAAATATGTGGCACAGCTGGCTGTATTTCTTTGTCACGTGGACAAATTAAATATAACTCAAAAACTTCTAGAAATAATACCTTTAAAAGACACTACCATTTCAGAAAATATATTTTTTTTGTTAGAAAAATATATATCTTTAAGATAAACTTCTTTTCGCTTTTTGCGGTAATTGAATTATAATTATTTGGGAGAAAGTATAGGAGAAGTGGATAGGAACATGCTTTATAAAAAGTGATAAATGATACAAGACTATATTGAAAGAAAAAAAATCAGCCTTACTACTTAGGGTGGGTCCAAAAAATTGTGTTGCTGCGAAATTAAGAGAAAAACTAGTGGTGTTGGGGCTGCCTCCGGAATGTTTTGCAGCATTAAATTTTATCATTCACCAGGAAGCTTTGGGTGCAAAATCCCCAAAAATGAACCACGTTATGCAAGCATTTGTACAAATTGTCAATGTTATTGGTGCTCACGCGTGTAGTCACCGTCAGTTGACCACTTTTTTGGAAGAAATTGGTGAAGAATACACAGAATTACTGTGTCATTCCAAAGCTAGGTGGTTGAGTTGAGGCACAGTTTTAAAACGATTCTTTGAATTGAATTATTTTATTGAAATATTTATGGCTGGAAAAAATCATACTGTCAATTAATTTAATAAGTCTTGGGTGAGAGTTTTAACTTTTTTGGTTGATATTTCACAGCATCTTAATTCATTTACTGTTCAACTTCAAGAAAAGGGCCAAATCATCACACAGTAGTTATTTGACCACGCTAGAGCCTTCCAAACCAAACTTAGACTGTGGGAAAACCAGCTTGCTAGTAAAAACTTTGCTAACTTCCTTATGCACAAAATAAGTGTGGAAACCTATAACAATACGTTAAACCTCAAAAATTATGATACACTAATTTCAGCTCTCCGAAAGGAGCGTGAAGACATATTTAATGATTCCCAACAAGCGATTTTTTTTTCCCACCTCCATTTTCAATTGATGTTGAAAGTGTTAAAGAAGGAATGAAATTTGAAATTATTGATTTGATATGTAATTTAATTCTTCAAGACACATTTATGAAAGTGTCCTGACCAAAGTTTTACATTTGGGTGGTAATTATTCCACAATCAAAATGAACGCAGCTAAAATACTATCATTATTCAGAAGTACAAACATTTGTGAACAGTTTTTCTCCCTTTTGAAATTGAATAAATTCACACTATGAAGTCAGCTTACAAATGAACATTTACGAAGCACAACGAGGAATGTTTCAATTCAAAATATCTCTCCAGATTTTTATAATTTATTAAGTGAGAAGCGATGCTAGATTTTCAACAAACAGTAGATTTGATAAATTACTACCCTGACATTTTGTATTAAATGAAAAATATTTGAGCTTTGGACTAAGTTTATTATTACTATCTTTGTCATAGCTTGCATTATTTTATTTTTTTTAATTTTCTAGTAAAAGAAAATATTTTTGTAGATATCAGTGTACTTTAAGAATAGAAAGGGGGTCGAGGATAAGCCTAAGCTTTTTCATTCTGTATAAAAAAAATTAAAGTGTATTATGATAATAAATACAAAATACCCTGTGCGGCCCACACTGCTTCCTTAATGATATAATGCAGTCCTCTCACCTGTTTTAGTTTGACACCCCCGGTGTAGACCATATCAAACACCTAGGTAAGTACTGTTTTTTTTTTAAATATAAAAGGTTTTGATGGTAATGTGCAATTTTGTATTATTTGACAGATGAGCCGTGGAAATTCAACTTTGAAGTGAAATTTTACCCCCCAGATCCTGCACAATTACAAGAAGATATCACAAGGTAGGCTTATATGTACTAGTCATCTATTGTTTGAATTCATTTATTCTTAAAACTTAGAGGTTTTAGTGTAATGAGGAATTAATTGTAAAATAGCTTTTTCATCAATTACTAGGAGACTACCCCATAGAGGATCATACCAAAAAAGTATTACTGAGTTCTACTCATGGTAGGAATATTTTCTCTAACTGAATACTGTTAAATATAAATAACCTGTACCCGCTTTGGTGACCGAATGGTCTAAGGTGTCACTCTCGCAATAGACTAGACTACTGAGGAAGAGGAGATCGGGGTTCAAATTCCGTTTGGGTATACTCAGTGTGGTTTTTCTTAAATGGTTTCCCACGCGCTCTCCCCACACAAATGCAGGTATACTTCCTTTAAATTCCATCTTTCTCATGCCTGACCCATTAGTGTAGTTAGTATATATGTGTACAACCTGAATGGAGGGAATAATAATCTGTATTTAGCGGGTGTATACCATTACTTCGCAAGTCCATTACTTCGCATGACCATCACATCGCGTTTTGGGAACAAATACATTGCAGGTCCATCACCTCGCATTTCCCCCACCTTTCTACACACAGCTAACCCTACTCTGACGTACAACCAATGGGATTGAAGGGGCGTATATATACAATTACATCACATGTCCATTACATCGCGTTTCGGTACAAATACATAGCAGGTCCATCACATCGCATTTCCCCCTCCTCTCTACACACAGCTAACCCTACTCTGACGTACAACTAGAGATGACTTGTTGCAAGGATAGTGTGCCTGACTCTCAATTCTAATTCCCACTTTGTAGATAAGGCTAGTTACAAGGATAGTGTGGCTGACTTTCCCCTCTAAAGCCTAGTTTATATTGTAACACAACATGTTGGCCAACACGATCCCAACAAGTTGTGTTACAATATAAACGTACTCCCAACTTGTTGGTGTTGGGAGAGCCGGTCAGAGGAAATAGTTGTGTTGGATCATTTGTTGGAGATAATAAACGACCAACCCAACATGTTGGCCGAGTTGGGAGGTTCTGCGCATGCGCTATCAAGTTGAATGAGTCTCTAACCTTGGTGAGGCACGTGTTTTATTTTCATATTAGTTTAACTTTTAAAATCGGAGCTTGCATAATTTTGTGATCATTGAATTGAACAAGGCTAATACAGTTAAGAATTAAATAGCCAAAGCTATTATTTATGCTTTTAGTGAGAATTACTCCATCTAGATATCATATTCTGAAAATTGAAAAATTACACCTGTACACGGGACTCGAACCCGGGACCTTTGGCTTAGTACGCCAATGCTCTAACAACTGAGCTATCCAGGATTCGTCCCGTGCCCAGGGTCATTCTTCACTCATATTTTAAGGCAGAGAATATGATGGACGTGCTTAGCTTGTAACTGGTAAATAAGGGTTTAGGGAGTGTGGGAAACAATTTGGAAATAAACACTCTCAATATGTCCAACAGAAATTCAAATCCTGGACTTCCTGGTGGACTCAGAATAGATGACTTTGACATAAAGTATATGTACC
Organism: Timema bartmani; assembly: GCA_902151455.1. NCBI lineage: Eukaryota > Metazoa > Arthropoda > Insecta > Phasmatodea > Timematidae > Timema > Timema bartmani. The sequence continues at coordinate 200,097 of CABFWB010000700.1, read as the reverse complement.
CACTGATGCTGGTTTTAATAATCATAAATTTACCACCTATATATTTATTATATGAATTTGACTGAGAGGTCTATGGAGATAATCAACAAGCTTGAATTTTGTAAGTGGGCATATACCCTTGCCCTACATACTCTACTTAACATGAGTCTGCTATGGTGAACTAAGTCAGCAAGCACACTCTGATTCAGATAGCTAAAAATAACTTCAACAGTATTTCAAACAGTTCTTGTCATTTTAATTTCTTCCACTGATATTTGAATTTTCCATTTTCATATAGTTATTATAATCACTTAATCCTTTGCAAGCCTCACCTAAAATAGGTCTCTAAGTTTAATATTACCGGGCTACTAATCAAGCCTATGGTAGTACACTGTAAAAGTGGTGGTAGTATTGCAAAAATGTAGTACCACTGTATTATAATTTAATATATTTTTGTTAATTAAGATCAATAAAAAACATCAACAACAAAGGATTTGGTTTATCATTGCGTGTGTAAAAGTATGAATATGAATATATTTTGCATATTAAAAGTTATATAGCTATTTATTTATTTATAAACTTGCATAATACCCACTTAAAAACAACAGCGTGATTTCTGGTTGTGTAATGTGTCCCATTAACATTTGTTGGACAATGATTGCGAATGGGAATCATTTTTAATAACCCTAAAAATCTGGAAGTTGCTTTTCAATTAAAGACTCTATAGTAGTTCAAAGAGTTACTCCAATGAGATTGTGAAACTGGTCCTCGATTGAAGATTTCACTATAAACAACTTTTTTTTATATATACTTTTTAATTTTTTGGAAGCCACCATTGAATTTGTCTGCAAAATGTCAGATTCTCAAGTCTTTTGAACAAGATTTTTTTGACTAAGTTTTTTTTAGAAACCCGCCCCAATTTAGGGAGCCCCAATGGGAATGTTTGGTCACCAAGTATTCCTGCACTCTTATTATGAATATGTCATCTTCAGATCTCTTCTGGGATTCAAGAATATTTCAACAATGATTTTTTTTTTAAAAAACCCTCCTCAATTTATGGGGCCCAAATGAGAATTTTCATTCACCAAGTATTCTGGCATTCTTTTGGGTTAGGGCCTATTTGCCTAAGACGGTTCAGTTTCCTAGGTCTTTTAGATTTTTAGATTTGTTTGTCTTTTTTGGAACTCCACCCTCCACCAATTTGGGAGCCCTCATAAATTGCAATTACAATAATTCCTTGTGCTAAGCCTGGATATACTAGCTTGGAAGATGTTAGGTTTTAAATTGTGTGCTGATTTGTCCAAATATGCATATACATGCATAATATTATTAATATCTTAAATATAAATGTTTTTGTTGTTGTTAAAGGTATCAACTCTGTTTGCAGATCAGAAATGACATTCTAATGGGCAAGTACGTATTATTGTTTAAGTATTATTATTTTTCTACATACTTGGCTACTAATTTGTTGACTCTACCTCCTAACCGCCAAATGTTGGCACATTTAGGTTTTAAATTACTAGTTCTGTTTTGAATTTAACTAACGAAAATCATTTTAAGGTGGCTTAACATCCACCTTTTAAAAATACTTTATAGACACTTGTGTTTACTTTACTATATCTAGTTTAGTGTTGTCATGTTTCAGGCCATTTTTGGGCATCCGAATATTATTTTAAGCTAGTGTACACTTTTTGTAGTCCATGTTTGACATTGTATTATATAGTGTCTCAGCCTCATGCATGTAGTTGAACAACAAATAGTCCAATTTTCATAGGAAGGGCCTCAAGTGATAGCTTTAAGTTTCACTAGATTAGTTTAATGTATTTGTACATCAGAGCATGCGCTATTTGAAAAAAATCATTAACTTGTCAGCCATGATCTGTATATCTCGTCCTTTAGTTGAAACATTCAGGATGTTCCTAACTATTCATTCCTAAGAGTGCCTAAAAAAAAAAAATATATATATATATTGTCATTCACCTATAAAAAAAATTCCAATTTGAAATGTCTCGCAGAAATACTGATCTTGATTTGATTTTTTGTGTGTAGGCTGCCATGTTCTTTTGTAACACATGCCTTACTGGGTTCATACCTGGTGCAGTCGGAGATTGGCGACTATGATCCGGATGAACATGGCCGCACATACTTGAAGGACTTCCGGTTTGCACCAAATCAGACTCCAGAGCTGGAAGAAAAAGTTATGGATCTCCACAGAACGCACAAGTGAGCTCAACATTATTTTTTCATTTGGACACTTCTACTATTATATTAGGATAGAACATAACATCAAAGTGGATTTATATTTTTAGAAACATAAAAATATGTATTGGTATTTTTATTCTTTGTTTTTTATACTAATATCCCCTTATATCTCCTTTGATCAAGTCAACAAGTCACATGTTAAATGTGTCTTTGATTGAAATGTTCTATCAAGCATTTGTGTTTGTAGGGGTCAGACTCCAGCAGAGGCCGAACTTCACTATTTGGAGAATGCCAAGAAGTTGGCCATGTATGGTGTGGATCTCCATCCTGCGAAGGACTCTGAGGGAGTTGACATTATGTTGGGAGTGTGTGCATCAGGGCTGCTTGTCTACAGAGATAGGTAAATACAGAAGTACCTTAATGAAAGGGAGGAGTTGCATGGACATTGAAATTTAATGGTTAATTTAATCGTCTGTCACATAACAACTAACTCTTCCATGACAAACAGATTTAGTAAAATATTTTGTGATATTTGTCTGACTGTAAGGCCAACAGTGATCCTTCAGAACTCCTTAGTTTGCTCAAAATCCTAGTTTACACACAGCCAAAAAATTAAAATTAAAATTAAAGGAAAAAAAGAAGAGATATGAGGCCTCATTCCTCGAATCTTGGCATCTTGGAATCTTTAAAAAATATCCTGAATACATTTATGAAGATCTTGACTTCAAATAATAATTTTAAGCAATTATTGGTAAAAGAATTATATAGAATTATGTAGTTGGACAAAATTAAAGTAATATGATTAATTTACATACATATATGCACGGCAAATATAATCTCGTTTGTTAGTGACACCAAGCCTTATATAACTTTTGGTAAGTTAAATTTTAAATATTTGCATTTGAACTAAAACTGTACATTTTTAATGATTTGGGGACTTAAATTTGGATCTTAGATTAGAAAGAAAATTTAAGTCTTGGTTTCTAGAAATATAAGATTTGAGCCATCTTTAAAAAAATATTCTAGATGAACTTACAAATAAGCTGAAAACTAATAGCCTGAATATGAATGAAGAGTTTAATGTCTCTCATTAACTTTTGTTAATATTGATGCGCAGAGCCCTGCTTTTATGGTGAATAAAAAAGCCCAATTTTGTTTTTAAGTTTCCCAAAAGCGGTGAATAAACGGTGAATTACAAAAATCCTATTTTTGCGACGAAATTATCGAATTAAGACAAAAGCGTTAAAAAAGTGGTTTTTACCAAACTTTCGTGATTAAGGTGACTTTGTTGGGTTAAAACTAGACTTCCAGGACAATGTTTGAAACAGGTAAACTAAACATATTGAAGTGAAAACCAAAAATTACATTTTGTTTGGACAAAACGGTAAAAAACACTAGTCCGCAAAAAAATGTGCTGTCAACTTATTAAAAAAGTAAGATTTAGCGGCAGCTGGTCCGGGAAAAGTATGTACAAGTCACAAAGACAAAATATTACACAAAAATCATCTTGTTACTTCACAAAAATTGTGACTATATTTTTAAATCTCAATTTAGGCTAGAAAAATACAAAATAACTACTCAACATCACCAAACTGCAACATGCAGCTGGTAACAATGTTATCCACTTTCATTGTGGTTCTGCGGTCTGTTACTACTAAACTATACCTAGAAAAATATCGTTCTGAATCTGCATTTGAAATCGGCAGCCACAACGCTTGCAAACACTTTGTTGCGAAGTCACTGAACATACTGTCTGTCTTCAGCCCTAGCAGCACATTCTCAATTTTTAAACTTTCGATGCCATCACTCTGTTCCATCAAAACTTTCAATTTTTTACACATTTCAATGTAGAAAAAAGACAAATCTCCATCGTAGTTGACAAAAAAGGGCAGTACTTTAAAATTAATCTTGACCTGCTCTATGTTAGGCGTACTCCTACTTAGAATATTGGAGGGATTAAAAAGATAGCTGAGGGCCTTCAAAACCCTCACTTCCCCAAACAACTTGTTGGCACCGGTCGAGTCGACATATTTTGACAACTTCATGTGCGACTTCGATCCACACATCTTCAAAATAATCACTAGATCTTCCTTCTTCTTGAACGGGAGCGCACCCAACAATAAGTTCACTTTTCCTCCAAAGTGGCCTTTGCTGACCAAGTCACATTTTGTAAGCACAGCTTCCAGCCTTGCAAATAGCAGGTGAGCCTTTGGAGCTGACTTACTCTGTAGTTCAACAATGGGGTTTGTGATCACCGCACAGTTCTCACATACAAATACTGCCTGTACTTCAACGGAGTTTAAGAAGTCGGGTGTTAACAGTTCAAGAAGGCTTTGTCCTTGTGGAGACAGACTGTCCTTCTTCTCTTCCAGGAAGCTGTGTATAGCTGTTAAATACGAGCTGATGTATTCCACACTGTTAAACCAGCTGGACCAACGGGTAAGGACGGGAATCGGGTAGAGGTTTGGGGGCAATAGGGGAAAGTTTTCTTCCAGGTGCAACTTATACTGCCTCTTCAATTTACGGGCATTTCGGAATATGCCTTTCAGCTTGGCAACAACATTATTCAAGCCCCGTAGGTTGGCCTGCCAAATTTCGCCTATTAAATTTAGTTTATGGCACCAGCAGGTGAAGGCATGAACTGGTCCCCAAAAACCGTCTGGAGAGTACTGGCGCACAAAATCATGTAAGGCGCACTGTCTGTGCAAATACCAAACACACTGGAATAACTGATGTCCAGTTCGCGCACTGTGTCAAGGATTGCCCTAACACAATTGGTCGAGTTGGCAGCATCCAGGTAGCTGCAGGACCCCAAGTACAGTTGCTGCGTGACTCCTCCTTCTAAAGTCCCCAGGAGTACGGCAAAGACACAGTTCCCGTTCCGGTCGGTGGTCTCGTCGCAAAAGATAACAACTGGCTTCCCCTCCAGATGGGCCTTAATCTCTGCTTTCACGGCCTCCCCGCACCTCGGTACATACTCGCGCCGTAGTTGGTTAGCGCTGGGTAGGTCGCCGGAACCGCGGACGTATTTTCCCATCCATGACTTGACGGCGGGATGGTCCATTTTTTCAATGGGGATGTTTGCCTGTAGACAGAAAATTAAACTTTTCAGTCACATTGTAATTTACTCCTTTATTTTTAACAGGTAGGGTCTCTAGGCTACAATGCATCATTTGTAGGATCTACATTATTGCAATAAGTCTTCAGTGGCCTTACTTTGTGCAGAATGTATGATTGACGCTTAAATAGATAAATTGTTGACTCAACAAAAACAAGTGTATCCTTAGGGGCCTACTATTTATTTATATTTCAATTTTCATACCTCAGACTACTTTATTATTACAAGTTTACACTAAGGGTAGGGGCCTAGGGCATAGTCAGCCCATAATATGAAATCTCGACACGCGTGATAGCAAACCTAGGCCTACTGTAGGCTCCCCCAGAATACAGGGGTCGCCTAAAGTAGGCTAGGTAAGCCTAGTTGTCGACCCACCGCATAATGTCTGGGGGTTAAATATATTAAGCCCAGGCTCCAACAGAAACAAGTGTTCTGTTATTCTTACTATGTTTTTACCCTATTGTTCTTACTATGCTTGAAATCTCAGCTAGGGTCTACAAATTTACGCTCAAAATCCGACTAAATATTTAGCTGTCGACTAACAACCAGGTTGCTATGGTAACCGGACTAGCAGCCAATGAGATCAGTCAGATCACGTTTAATAGGGCGCCTCCATGCGCCTGGTAGGCCTAGGCCTAGGCCCTACCACCCTACCTTGCTAGGCCTAGTAATAACCAGAAATGCAGAAGCTCTTTCACACTAGGACATATTTAGCCTATTTTACAAACCAAAAGTCTAGGGCCTATCGCAGTATCAGTAGCCCTAGTAAACAATGTAGGCCTAATAAAGCTTGAAACTTCAGTAAAATGCTTACCTTCAACAGCATCGCAGTAGTGTCCATTATGTATTCATTTTTCTGCTCTTTGGCCTTCTGCTGGTTTCCCAACGAACTCACAATAGATGTTTGCAGTGTAGATGTCGACGGTTTGCATTTAAGCAAAACATGATTTTTTGATGCCACATGTTTTTCGCATGAATCTTTCCGCGACCACTCAACCCTAACGTTGCACAGTCTACACATAATTACATCGCGGTCGTGCACATAAAACCCATCCTTCTTATATTCTAAGGCTCTTGCCGCCGCACTGACCTCCTTCCCTCTCCGACCCATAACACTCAACACGACAACACTTCTCTACCAAAATCTTCTTCAAACTCTTCTCGGCACTCGACACCACAGCAACGCGCGAATAAATCAAATGGCACTGGCTTGCAGGGCTTGCTGGGTATTTATTTAGAAGATTCACTCCACAGCTTGCGCACATGTTAGTATTCACCGGTATGCAGGCAACTGATGCAAGCCACGTGCTGACCGCGTGCTTGGAATGTTGCTAAGACTGCTTCATAGCTAACGTAGAGAAGCAATAGCAGCGTTCCAATGGCAACAGCTAGCTAGTGGTCCTGACCTTGGTTTTTCCCAAGAACGAAAACAACCCTGCCATGCGATGCCAGCGTGTGTCCGACAAGAAGGGAGTGGTACAAGCATGAACGAAAAAAAGGGACCTCCGAAAATTAAAAATGCAATTTTCAAACTTAAAATATTTATTTTACAATATCCCAAAATATTAGCGCGAATGCCGAAAATCGCGACTAAATCGCGATTATCGCGGCCATCGTTTAAAATCGCGAATATCGCTCTAAACCGCAGATTTCACGAATTATCGCGACAATTCTGAGCATATATTTGCAATCAGGGTAACCTGAAATGTGAACATCTAAAATAAAAAATGCCATATCTAACATTCGCGAACTATCGCGATCTCCACAAAGGCAGGGTTCTGTTGATGCATATTCATTTTATTATGATGAAATATTGCAGCTAAGATCAAGTGCTAGTGTGGTTATTTATTCAAACAAATGTGTTTTTCTCCTCTTTTCTAGATTACGAATTAATAGGTTTGCATGGCCAAAAATTCTAAAAATATCTTACAAACGGCACAATTTTTACATAAAGATACGGCCTGGAGAATTTGAGCAATATGAATCGACTATTGGTTTTAAATTGGCCAACCATAGGGCAGCTAAAAAACTATGGAAAGTTTCAGTGGAACATCATACATTCTTTAGGTAAGTTAAACTAATTGTTCTCATTATTTATAAATTGTTGTTTGAGCATAAAAATATAACAATACAAAATTGTACACAGTGAACTTGGGTGAAAATTTAAGTATAACAATGTTTGAGTACTTACTTAATAAAAATAAATTTTCCCACCAACCCATCCTGCATTAATAATAATGCAGACTAAGGGCCCTTTCACACAAGTGGTATTTTCTTGCACGAATTTTATCTGCTGAAACACAATTGATTAAAATAGAAGTGTTCACAGAGGGAGATAAAATATTGCTTGGTAAAATTATCGCACCACCAGTCTAGAACAGCCTTGTATCTAGCGATGAGAATATTGTTCGCGGGGGAAAAATACCACATCTACAATGAGATACATTGAGTCAAATGTATGCTTTCAGCCGAGAGGGAATAAATCGCGCAATCTGTCTGCTGTTGGAGCTCTTTCAAATTAGAATGTATCGTACAACAATAGTTTGTGATATAAATTAGGCCTTCAATGGATAGGTCTTTATTGGTTTGTACATGACTTAACATACAAATTACATGTATTGAGTTGACAAGCAAAGTTCCTTACCTTAATGTAAATGCCACTTTTTCAGATGGTGAGATTGCATTTCTTATATTTGTATTAGCTTTAAGAAAACTTGGTGACAAACAAACATTGAAAGCCTAACTTATATCACAAACTATTATTGTACGATACATTCTAATTTGAAAGAGCTCGAACACCAGACAGATTGCGCAATTTATTCCCTCTCATCTGAAAGCAAAATCAAAATTGATCACACGAATAAAAGTTAAAGTGACAAAAACATCATGCGATAAAATATCTCTAATTTGAAACGGCACTAAATGTCAGGCTCAACCAGTCTAGGTTTTTCAGGAGCGAGGTGGTCAAGGTTCGAATCTCAACTGGTTATACCAAAGTTTGTAATTTTAACTTCATCTAAAAATTCTGAATTTCTATTTTGAAACTTTAGAAAACATCCTAAAATGAAGCATTTAACTTTCACTAAAAATGTATTCATTAGTAATATATATATTCTCTCTTTTATTTTGATACTATCCACATTAAAGTATGTACAATATTCTATCCAGTTTTTCAAGATACATTTATTTGAAAACTTAATGGCAAATGTTTTCACCTTTTCTATGCAAAGAAATTTAATGAATACTTTTCGTTGTTATTATAACCCTCTTAACAGTGAAACAATTTTCTTGTTTGGTTATACTTAATAAGTCAAATTTGAGCTACCCAGTAAGTGTATATGAACACTTTCAACCTTTTTATTAAGTTTTTAACTACAATATTCACATTTTTTTGCTAGGTTAATGACTCCTGAGCCAACGCAAAAAGCTGGGCTGTTTCCTCGTTTTGGTTCCAAGTTTCGCTACTCTGGCCGCACTCACTACGAGACGAAGAAATCTGTAATCGAACGACCAGCGCCGCGCTTCGAAAGAAGTCTTAGTGGCAGGGGACTGACTTCCCGCAGTATGGATAGTGAGTCAACTTTTTTAGCAACAAGATACTAAAAATAACCTGACTCAAAAGTAATTTTTAAAGAAAATATATTTTTATGTATAATTGATATGGAGACACCACTTCTATTACCATATTGACCTGAGTACAGGCTGCATCCCAAATAATTAACCACTTAGAGGAAAAATTATATTTACACTTGAAAGAGTTCACTTTATATTAAATCACTCGTAGAGGAAAAACCTTTCCTAACGCCAAACAATAATTACATTTTACAGGATTTCTTTTAGAAGGGTTTTTTGGTCTCAAAATGATATATGGTGGTAGCTTCAGACCATCAGCTGTTATAGTGAACACTGTTGTAATTGGCAATTTGTCATATGTTGTTTTCATGACAACAGATTTAATTCCCTTTTCATCCACACTTGTATTGCTGGGCATGTCAAAATACACAGAGAAGTTTTGTCGTTATTTCCAACCTGACCAAGAAGTGTTTTTTTTCCACTAAGGCCAATCACAAATCGAAATCTCTCTTTTTAAGGAAAAACTCTTTTTTTTTTTTGAGGGATTTTTTAATATACCACTAGCTTATCAGCATATTAAAATGGCAACTTTTGAACAAAAGATGCTGTTCATCTAAGTGACAGATTATTTCAGCACCACCGACTGCGACTGCGTAGCTTAAATTTACTTTGACACACTTTTAATTCTCTTGCAATTTCTTGGGCCTTCAATAGGATAACTTTGCTGCTGATAAGGAGTCTAGTTTATATCTTTTTCTCAACAAAAGCAAGAACACATGTAACAACTTTAGGATGCCGGCCATGTTTGGGCCCTCTAAAGTCTATACATCTAAATGGTATTTTGAAGTTTTTTCTTTCTTTCTTTTAAACTTCTGAATACACATTCTTCTAATAAATGCCATATTTCTGCCCTCTTCTCTATTGCTTGTAGTTTCTGCACACTTTACTTCTTTTTTAAAGCTTACATAACTATATCTAAGGTGAATACAGTTGGAATGAGATATCTAAGAAATGTATGTGGAAAAACTCATATGGACAGAATCCGTAGTGAATGTGTGCTGAAGAAGTGCAGTTTGAAAAAGAATCCATTAGGTAAATATGCAAGAAGTGTCTTATGTTGATAGAATGAGTGTGGACCGAGTGAAGAAGCAAATAAATGATAGAAGAGTGCGTGGGTCAAAAGGAAGTGGTAGATCATGTAAGACTTGGCTAAATGTTGTAGACAAATGTGTGAAAAAGATAAACATTAAGAGTTTTAAGGATAAAAGAGCATCTATGACTCATTGTATAGATGTTGATGAAGCAAAGGGAGTATTCACGGATAGGGAAGTGTGAGAAAGTTAGTGAGAATGGATTAAGTATGAAGTTGTTGTTTTTTGAGCTATATGCATAGTTTCTTGCCTACCCTGTAAGGCAAGGGTGGCCAACTTATGTATGTACGAGGACCAGTGTGTTGGAGCCATGGGCCGCACGATGTTTTTTTAGCCAATATTTAGGAATATGCCCTGGAATAATAAACACGGGCTGTTTTAAGATAGTAGCTATATTAATTTCAAAATCTATTCTCTTTGTTAAAAACATTTTACATATTGAACGAGACCAAACAAGACAAAACACATAAGAAATATAAAATGTTATTTTGAATACCTTTTCAGTACAATATCGTTGTTATTAAAATTTAATACAGGTTAATGAGAACACTGTGGGTGCTCATGCGAAGCAACAAGTTCACCAAAGTCAATTTTCAATGATGTTGATAATTTTAACAAGTTCTGAAGGTGTTCATCAGTCAATCGGTTTCTTTGCAACGATTTCACTGCTTTCATTATGGAAAAGGTACATTCACACAAGTGTGTACTTTCAAACATGGATGCAATTCTCCTGCTAAATTCACTCAATCCAGAATCTTGTTCCCGTGGTACCAGTTCCCAAAAGTTAATGCCCGTCTCTTGCCTGGACTGAAAAACAGGGTCACTTTGCTTATCACATATTTCCAATTGAAAGTTTCTTGCTGCTCTGAAATGTTTCACTTCATTGGGTTGTTAAATAACATCAGTTGTGGCCGCATGTTATTGAAGTCAGAAAATTGCTTATCGAACTGCTCCAAAGCCATGTCCAACATCAGCATACAAAACTTGAAATCAATACCAGGACTTTCCTACATCAACTGTTTTCATGAAGGGAAGTGTACGAAGTTTTCATGAGCAAGGGTGGATTTAAAAGCCTTTAATCGGTTTATGAACCCATCAAGGTGTTCAACTAGATTTGAGATGGTTTTGTTTCAACCCTGTAATTTCGGATTAAGTTCGTTCATTTGGTGAGTGATATCCGTTAGAAAGTGGAATAACCAGTTAAAGTGGGGATCAGATAGTTTTGCTCTGATCAGTTCTGTATTGGTTTTCACATGTTCACCAAGAAACTCTGTTACTTCCTTTCTTAAAGCAAAAAAATTGTTTCAAACAGTTCCCTTTGCTTAGCCAGCGTACTTCTGTATATAAGACCAAATCACCATATTCTGCCTCCATTTCTGTTGGAAAAGAAAGAAACTTGCGATGAGTCAAGGATCGATTCCCTCCTTTGATTAAGTTCTCGCATGTCATGACAGTTTTCATAACATTCTCCATGTCCAAAACTTTACCACACAGAGCTTCTTGATGGATGATGCAGTGCAATGCTGGACAGTTAATTCCAGCCTTTCTTAGTAACCCAACTAAGCCTATTTCAGAACCACACATTGATTTTGCGCCATCTGTGACAATGGCTGAAAGATTCTTGGTGCCACCATTGCTATTTAAAACTTTCATGACTGCATTATAGATATCTTGACCCTTGGTTGTGTCATGCAATGGCTCCAATCCTAATAACTCTTCATTGATAATAAAGTCTCTGGAAACAGTTCGAATGAAAATTAACAACTGGGCTGTATTCATCATATCAGTGGATTCATCGAGAGCTAATTAAAAATAAACAGAATCATTAATAACACCTTTTAATTTATTTGATATATGTAAGCCAATTTCCTCGACCCTACTAGTAACAGTTTGTTTTTATAGTGGAAAATTTTTTAATTCTTTAACCATCTTTTAATCCTTGAATGCGCGTGCCATTTCCACACAACAGTGTTTTACAAATTCACCATTAGATAACAATTTCTTTACTTTTTCAATCTCTGCACCTACAACAAATGAAGCCAAATGTGAATTTTTTTGGGCTGCTGTTGGTTTAGTAAAATAGATTTCTGGGCACTAACCTTTCTCTTAAGATCAGATACAATAGTAGCACATGCTTTCCCAACATATTCTTGGTATTTAGCAGCATGGTGTTGGGTGTACTGACGATTGAGGTTATATTCCTTGTGCACACAGTACTTGTAAACACACAAGACTCTGTAGTTTGTTGTCCTTATTGTTTATAAACAGAAACTCATTTTCCCTACTTTTCCTGAAATAACCTGTTTCGTCACAGATCTTTATGTTTTTTTACTTACTGTATACAGAGTTTAAATTTAATGAACAATGAACACAAGCTATGACCACAAAACAATCACTTGCAAATGACTCTTGATGGATGATGCAGTGCAATGCTGGACAGTTAATTCCAGCCTTTCTTAGTAACCCAACTAAGCCTATTTCAGAACCACACATTGATTTTGCGCCATCTGTGACAATGGCTGAAAGATTCTTGGTGCCACCATTGCTATTTAAAACTTTCATGACTGCATTATAGATATCTTGACCCTTGGTTGTGTCATGCAATGGCTCCAATCCTAATAACTCTTCATTGATAATAAAGTCTCTGGAAACAGTTCGAATGAAAATTAACAACTGGGCTGTATTCATCATATCAGTGGATTCATCGAGAGCTAATTAAAAATAAACAGAATCATTAATAACACCTTTTAATTTATTTGATATATGTAAGCCAATTTCCTCGACCCTACTAGTAACAGTTTGTTTTTATAGTGGAAAATTTTTTAATTCTTTAACCATCTTTTAATCCTTGAATGCGCGTGCCATTTCCACACAACAGTGTTTTACAAATTCACCATTAGATAACAATTTCTTTACTTTTTCAATCTCTGCACCTACAACAAATGAAGCCAAATGTGAATTTTTTTGGGCTGCTGTTGGTTTAGTAAAATAGATTTCTGGGCACTAACCTTTCTCTTAAGATCAGATACAATAGTAGCACATGCTTTCCCAACATATTCTTGGTATTTAGCAGCATGGTGTTGGGTGTACTGACGATTGAGGTTATATTCCTTGTGCACACAGTACTTGTAAACACACAAGACTCTGTAGTTTGTTGTCCTTATTGTTTATAAACAGAAACTCATTTTCCCTACTTTTCCTGAAATAACCTGTTTCGTCACAGATCTTTATGTTTTTTTACTTACTGTATACAGAGTTTAAATTTAATGAACAATGAACACAAGCTATGACCACAAAACAATCACTTGCAAATGACTTTGATGCGCAATGCTAACAGTGCATGGACCAAAGTGTGTGCTGCCATCTTTTAGAAACGCAGATAACAAATTGGCAAGGCTCTATTGCTCAGCAAATAAATGAAACAAAATAATAACTAAAAGTCTCCTATAGAGGCTGTGGAGTCTGAGGAGGTTTTAATGCAATCTTAGATTGTGTGTTTAAGAATAAATAGTGTACTGTACCGTATCAGAAAAAAGTGTTACACTAATCAAGATGTCCTTGGTCAAAATTAATAATAATAATAATAATTAATCATAATAATAGATATTTTAATGTTGTTAATATTGTCGCGGGCCACTAGTTAGTCACCTATGCTGTAAGGGAATGATGTGATTAGTTATGCATTCATGCACTATGTATAGTTCCTTGGCTGAAACACACTCTCTTATTTACATGATTAACCATGTTATAACTTAATAATGTAGGACAAATGTTAAATAATTATTCTAACTAAAGAATAAAAGTTGTGATCAACATACAACAAAATTTTTAGAAGTTGGGAAGAAAAAATCTATACTGTCAGAACTATTGTCAATAGAGTGAGTTGAAGAGGCTAATTTTCAAGGTTTGGTCATTTAATTTTGGCAGCCATTTTGTCTTTATTTTATATAGGTATTCGTAAGTTAAGTAGTTCATCTATTTTTAAATGATTTTGTTGAGGTTAAATGGGAAACCACATTATTTATTTTGGCAATAAGTAACTATTTTGATCTATATTGATATAACTACATGCATATCTTTTTGGCGCAATATTTGATGTGTATTATATAAGATTGTGATTAAAGACCACACTAAGGTTTTATGAAGGCCATTTATAGGAAAAAAATGTGGCTTATTTTTGGATCAATATGGTATTAAAGCACTAAGATAAGCCTCTATTAGTGTTTTGGATGTTTGTAGCCCTAGCTGGCCCTAAACACTCGCAGGAGGAGGATTCAAACAAGAGGCACACTATGTCACACCCTCCAGAACACATACCAGATATGGATCTTATTGACAAGCCGAAACCTGTCAAGGACCTTAAGAGGAAGGAGGAGAAACTTAAAGAGAAGGTGAGCAAAGTTTTCACATTCTTGTCTGTCATTGCTTGTATTAGTTGTCCCAGAAATACTGCACAAATGTTTAAAAGTAGTCCCCTAGAGAGTTTAATTTGATGAAAGATTATTTAAAAAAAAGCCTATTATAATTTACATTTATAAAGCTTACACTAAAGCTTGCAAATAATAATGAATTGGTGAAAACATAACAATATTTTAAATCTATAGGAAGTATTTTTTAAGAAGGCAAGAATTAAATTTAAACTATTATTAGTCTTAAATATTACCAAAAATTTTTATTGGACTAGAAGTTAACTTGTTGTACCTCCATTTAAATAACGGTATAAAAAATTGATGTAACTATCTAATAATAACTAATAAAGCATCCACCATTCATTAAAAAAAAACTGTTGATAATTCATCACTAGTGTTTAATTACATTTATCTATCACAATTGCTAGATTAAATTATCACATCAGCATAACTGCCAATTTTGTACTTTTGTAAAGAGTGAACTGGGTATTCCTTAAAGAGCTATTAATGTATAATTAATCTTAAAAAATATTTGGATGTAATTATTTTATAGAGAGCTATAAAATGTGTGCCATTTTTATTTTAAATATGGATTATGTCAATAAATATAAGAAAGACAAACAAAAAACTAGAAAATGGTTGATGACTCTACTGGAAGTTTAAAGTTTGGCCAACCTAGCTAGTAGCGTTAATCTTTCCCACTTATTTGAAACCTCCAGGTGACTAGAAATTTACATGGAAGAATACCATTGATAATTTAAGATCTGAGGACTTAAATTTTCAGATCCAAAATTAATTGAACATCTTTTTCAAATCTGAATTGGTTGCTTATTTCAACATTTTAAAGACAAACTTAACAATCCATAATAAAGCTAATATTTGTTAAACTTATGAAGTTAAAAATCCATCACAAAATGGCGACATCCAAATACTTTTGCCATTCCAGTATAACCTCCCTCCCAATTTTTTATTCTTTTTATTTACATCTTGCAATTCTTGTTTATAATTAAATATAAGGATTCATAAATTAGAACATCAAAGTTAGCTGAATTAGCACTGGTGATGATGACAGAATAGCATTGCTGATGATGAAAAGATAGCATTGCTGAGGATGACAGGATTGCATTGATGATGATGACAGGATTGCATTGATGATGATGACAGGATTGCATTGATGATGATGACAGGATAGCATTCCTGATGATGAAAGGATAGAATTGATGATGATGATGAAAGGATAGAATTGATGATGATGAAAGGATATAATTGATGATGATGACAGGATAGCATTGCTGATGATGACAGGATAGCATTGCTGATGATGGCAGGATTGCATTGCTGATGATGGCAGTTTTGCATTGCTGATGATGGCAGGATAGCATTGCTGATGATGACAGGATATCATTGCTGATGATGGCAGGATAGCATTGCTGATGATGACATGATTACATTGCTGCTGATGATGACAGGATAACATTGCTGATAATGACAGGATTGCATTGCTGGTGATGACAGGATAACATTGCTGATGATGACAGGATTGCATTGCTGATGATGATAGGATTGCATTGCTGATGATGATAGGATTGCATTGCTGATGATGACAGGATATCATTGCTGATGACGACAGGATTGCATTGCTGATGATGACAGGATAGCATTGCTGATGACGACATGATTGCATTGCTGATGACGACATGATTACATTGCTGCTGATGATGACAGGATAACATTGCTGATGATGACAGGATAACATTGCCGATGATGACAGGATAACATTGCCGATGATGACAGGATAACATTGCCGATGATGACGGGATAGCATCGCCGAGGACGATGGAAAAGCACTCTATGATGACAAGATAGCACTGCTGAGGATGACGGGATATCACTCTCTATGATAATGGGATAGAAATCTTTATGATGATGGTATAGCACCGTAGATGATGGAATAGCACTTTTTATGATGGGATAGCACATTAAATGGTGGAATAGCACTGTAGATGATGACGGGATAGCACTGTCTATGATGATGGAATAGCACTGTCTATGATGATGAGATAGCACTGCCGATGATGACAGTTTAGCACTATCATGGAAAGGGGTGAAATGTGCATTTAAAAGGATGAAACAGAAAATTACCAGGTGGGGAAGAACTCATAATGGAAATGATAATAGCTGCAAGGGAAGTGGGAATAGATTGGCTATACATAGTGATATGGAAAGAGAACAAGGTACCAGGAGACTGGAATAAGGGAATTATTGTACCGATTCTTAAGAAAGAAGACTGGGAGAGGTGTGTAAATAATAAGGTAATAGCACTTATGTAATGGCAATTGAAATGGTCATGAATGAATTGGCAAGAAAACTCAGGAAGGAAAGAATGCAAGATATGATGTTTGCTGATGACTTGATGGTATGGGGGTGGAAGGAAGAGGAAGCACAAGGACAGTTATAAAAATGGAATGAGGGAATGAAAGAGTGTGGAATTAAATCTAGCATGACAATGTGTGAAGTGATGGTAGTGACAAGAAAGAGGATTAAAAGTGCAGAACGTAAAATATCTTGGAAGCGTGATTGAGGCGAAAGGTGTAAGTAAAGATAATTGAATGAGAAGAGGACAGCAAGGAGAGTTGAGAATTGAATGAGAAGAGGACAGCAAGGAGAGTTGTTCTATAGGTGTGTAAGAGACCTGCTATGGAGAAGAGAAGTTCCTTTGATATGTACAGAAGTGCTATATAGGATGTACTATGTACCCACTGTAACATACGCAGCAAATACATAGACAGTAAATGTAAGAAAAACTAGGAAAGTGGAGACCATGATAATGAAGTTTGTGAAGAACATGTTAGATGTCAAGAAGAGATGCAGGTTTAGGAAAGAAGTTGTCTGAGCAAAAGTTTGGGTACAGGGAATACATGAGATAGTAGAGGAAGCAAGACTGATATGAAATGGTCAAGTAATAAGGATGGAAAAGGAGAGAATACCAAAGATAATAGTGAAGATGAAGTATGTAGGAAAAAGACAACATGGGAGACTAAAAAAAGGAGATGGGGGAAGCAGATAACAAAGTGTGCAAGTGAAATGAGAAAAAAGGAAGCGCTTGAATAAGGAAAAATGTTAGAAGGAAAGAGGAAAATGGAGGCATTTTACTAAACTGTCCTAGCCACAGGCTGGAAACAGTTGATGATAATAAACTAAACTTAATTAGGTGGTAATACCATAGCTTCTAGCTAAAATACAATATTTTAAAAATAATTTTGACATTGCATACGTGATTATATATTTTGCTCTGGTTATTAATATATAACCTGTTGCTAATAATGATTTTATCAAATAATTTAAAAAGCAAACTTATATGTTTTTATAAAACTAAATCTAATAATTTTTTATACCATATAAAATATAATACTTTCATCACTCTGTGATAATATTAAATTGATAAACTCTTTTTTTTAAATTGGGGATGCAATAAATATTTTGGTTTAACTTTGTACAGTATATTCTAGGGTGGTATGCAAGAACAATGACGCAAGCAAACCCATGCTAGTGTCATCTTAGCATCCACTTAGTCAAGTTCTATTAGTTTTTTATATTTTTATGATAATTAATTTTAAGTCAATTCAGCTATACTTTGTAGAAAGTTATGTGTGTGGTCCATGGCAAACTTTTAATTTTTGTATATTTAAAAATAACACACTAGTTCCACTATTCATTCCAACTAGCATGTTGTTTTCTCTACTTAAGGATGAATATAAGTAACATAAAGCATTCATTAATACTACTTTAAAAATGTTAATGACGTTTCTTCTTACAAGCCTAATTTCCTAAAGTATATTTTCTAACAAAGAAATGTTGTAGGTACATTGAATTTTGGAAAAAATCTTGACTATTTGAGCACCTTCAAATGAGCCATCTTCTAAAGTTTAACTTTTTTTAATCAATTAAATTATATGCCAATATTTTCATCTTAATTTGAGAATATTTTAAGCAAAACAAAGTACTGCTGGTGAGGTTAGACATGAAATACCACTGCCCGGGTAGTGGTATGGTAGTGGAGAAAGAAGTGTTCTTCTTTCTCTTTTTGATTATAAAATTAATAATTGCCTCTTGGCTTACCTTAAAAGACAAAAAAAAATAGGGCGTTTGAAAACAAGATGCTAAGGAAGATATTTGGTCCAAAAAGGGATGAGACTACTGGCGAGTGGAAGAGGTTACATAATGATGAGTGACATACTCTGTACTCTGTATTGTTATGAGAATCAAGTCTCTTAAAATACTGTGGGCTGGTCATGCAGTGCGAACTGACTGGCAAACCCAATGGGTAGAGAGACCTTTGAGAAGACCTAGATGTAGATGAGAGGATAACCTTATAAGGGACCTGGAAGAAAAAGGGTGTAATGAGGTGGACTGGATATAAATAGCTCAAGATAGAAATAGGGTGTAGTGACGGGGACTGGATAGAACTAGCTCAAGATAGTGATAGGTGGCATACTTTTCTAAGTGGGGCATTGAATGTTATCATTCTTAATGCCATATAATATGTAAGTATGTATGAAAACAGGTTTAAAAGTAACTTCTCGGTATGATAACTTTGATACTACTACAGAAAACACAGCAAATCTACACTGAAAGGTTTTTTGGATAGATAATTGAGACACGTCCATTTATAACTCTCAAAACTAAATTCATCCATGCATGCACATATGTTGTTTACCTCTGCACAACCCTAAAGGTTTAATGTCTTACCTCACCAACAGTACATAATATACATTGCATGGTCCAAAACATTTGGTGTAATAATGTTTGTTTAGGTATGTTCTCCAGTTTTGATTATTAAAAATATTTTCATCCAACTTAATTTTGAGAAAGCTCTTCATTATTTTATTTTATTTCATTTCATTTCCTTGAGTGAATATTCTGGTAAAAACTTGTATCTTACATTGCATGAAATTAATCTAACAATGGTGTTTATTAATGCGGTTTTCTATATCTAAATATTACTGTTGATATTGTAAACATTGTGGAACTCACACTTTTAATCGAGTAAAGCAAAGTGTGTGTGTTGAGTGTGTGTGAACCTAACGTAAATGGCATGTGTGGGTGGTACTAACTGCTATCAGCTGGTGAGGAAGTCTAGTACCGGCACTACCTCCGCTAGTTCCTCCAGCTCTATGGAAGGGGAGTACGAGGCAGGTCGAGAGGAAGAGGGACGCAAGTCCGACACTGAAGATGGAGAGACCAAACTCAAGGTAGCACCAGCATGCAATGTTGCCGAACCACACTCAACATTGTGTATTTGTTTGCTCTCCTATCCTCCCACTTTCCTCCATTTTATAGGATAGGTGGCACTTTTTATTGGGATGTAGACTTGGATGCCTGAAAAATAGTTTTGTTTTGTATTATTTTCAGAGTGTTTTATTAAGTTAATTAATGCATTATTATGTTTTAGACATTCTACATTTTGTGTTGGTTTTTGTTTGTGTCATGAATAGAGACCCCGATTTGTGGTAAATAATATAATTGGATTTTGTTAAATAAAAAGATGGATTTCAGTATAAAAAGTTAGTGGATAGAATATTTCTTTTTTGTTAAAAATTGTTTCAAATTAACACTTATATAAGTGGAATGGTGCAGCTAACAGAAAAATTACTGCTAAACTGTATATAAAGCAAACCAACCAAAGACAGACAGTAAAAGAGAGATAATTTAATTTGCCTAAAGATGGTTTCTTTTTCCTGTATATTTAAATATATGCTTTTTAAGTCACAATATGGCCATATAGTAGCCAGTTCAAACATATCTTTTACCATTGTACTTTGGTTGAGGAAGACATTTTTGGGACTGAGGGAACTTTTATTTTGTTACAAAAATGTTGTGAAGTTGCATTTAAATCAACAAAATTGGCCATTACTCGTATTTAAAAGCTTAAGTGGTAATTTTGTGTGAAAATATTTTATTTCACACATTTATTATACAATCTCAATATGTTACAATTTTGATTTTGTTTTGATAGCCATAGTCCTAAGTAAAAGTTCATAAAAATATGCCTCACAAAATTTCATAAAGACATGTCTTGCAAACTTTCGGTGTGTCTCTTCATGAAACTTTGAACATTTTATTTATTTGCAACATTTGTGTGGCAGAAAAGTGACTCCTACATAGTTTTTTTTACTATAATGCTTTCATTTAAAAAGCAGTATGTATGTTTTTGGATGGTAAAAAATATTTACTTTACAGCATAAATATTATTTCTTATTAGTTTCAATGATTATGATAAGTTTAAACAGTGTGTCTATGTCTTATTTTCACACTCACAGCTTATACTTTAGGAATTATTATTGTGTATAAAGTATTACATAATATTATAACCAAACAATGACATTTGGCACATTTAGTTTACTGAAATCTGGTGATTTCTCAATATCTCTTTAACAATGCTATCTAATTAACAGCATTTTCATAAGAAAATTAATAACAACTTTAAAGTTCATTTAAAACGGCCATTTATTTTTAAAAAATTTATAAAGCCAAGGTATTCCATCCTGCATTTTTATTATTTATTTATACTGATGCAGATACCGATGAATCATAATTGGCTGACTATTAGAACACTGGCAATGAATTATTGCTGATTATCCTGCCGATTAATAGGCTATTTTTATTTTTTAAATATTCACATTAAATGTTTGAAAAAAAAGATTGATTCACACTCTTTAAATTATAGTGGACAAGAATCAAAAGTAATATAAATGGTTAATTAATAATTATATAGTACATATTAGATACATACGATTTATTTCCGTTCCACAGATGCCATATTCAACTAATTTTGCAACTTAAGTATAAAATATTTGATTTGGAAATTAAATCCTCTGTGAATTATATTAAATGTTATATTATATTTGGAAGAAGGTACAGGAAAGGTGGTTAGAAACATTTAAAGGGAACGAGCACAATATGGCTTTTACAATGAAAAGAAGAACACAGTTCAGACTTTATATTGCTGCCATTGAACATTGGCTGCCTCTTGAAGAAAATCAATCTTTATCACCCAATCCTCCGACATAGGTTTCATTCTATCAGAACTCATCAGGAGTGAATATGAAATGCGCAACGCAACTTCCTAAAAGAGGGGGGGAAAAAAGGGGTGGGGGGAAGGAAAAGGAAGTTTGTAAAGGATGATGATAGGACACTTAGATAGAAACATTTAAAAGGAATAACACAAAGGACAAACACAGGAAATTGGTATTTGGCTTTTATTGAATTGGTACACTTCCAATTTTTATTAATATTATTTCTTATTTTAATGCAAATAATTTTTTGAAATTATCAATAAATCTGAACAAAAAAACTATTATAAAATATGTTAGTAAAATAGGGTGAAGTAACCGACCTTAGTGGTCACACAGTTTAAGGTGCTAGTCTTGCAATAGACTGGATTGTTGATGCGTGGCAAGATTACTGTAGTTATCGTTTCTTAAATGAGAAAATTATATACCGAAACATCAATCCACATATTTCATATTATATTTTATGCAGCTAAGATTTAAATAGTGATTTCATTTTCTAAATTCTAAATTAACTATCTTAACTTTATATAAAATTCCTGTCACTAAAACTGAGATTAACAGCCGAAGGGTTAGTTGTGCCGGCCACCTCTATCTGCAGAAGTCGGCACTATATGCGGTAACTGCTTGGTTGTTATAGCTTGATTGTGGGCTGACGCCATGGAGTATTTCTATTTTATGGTTAATCAAAACATAATTTTTATTCAAGATAAATGACTAACTCAATTATGTTTGGTCAATCCTCTATAAAGTCTGGACTCGCACACACAGAAATACAAACTCTCAAAAGTATACATGATCTGATAGTTGGCTAATTGTCAGTGTGTTTGACTCTGACTCAAGAGCCTGGGGTTTAAAGCTCAACTGGCTACTCTGGGGGCAAAAGGAACTTGAATAATGTATTTCCATCTTATTTTTAAATGGTGGCTTTTACATTTATTTGAAAATTTAACCTAATTCTGCACATTTAAATTAAATAATAGAAGTTAACACTTTGATTTATTCTTTTTACTTATTTAGAGGAAATTTATTTATGTAATTAATTATGTTTTTATGGTTGTTAAAGCATGCATATTTTATTATTTTATACATCTTTTTGTCTTCAGGTGATTATATGCATATTTTATGAATGGCTGAAAGATTATAGATGCATGCCTAAAGATATAGATTTTTGGTTATCTTACAAAGGCCTAAAATAGATTTGAGGTTTTTACAGCACCTTAATTAAGCCCATGGTGTATCCAGATCATAAAATATAATGAATATTATGAAGTAAGATTGAAATAATTTTGGAAATTATCAGGGTTTTCAGGCACCTGTGAAACAAGAAAATCTGTAAAAGTCGACTACTTTCTTCATTTAAGATTCATGCAAGTAGGACTTTATTAATTAGTGTGTTCCTGATAATTATACAGATGTTTAAATGATATTGTCCTTGTTTGTAAATAGAAATTAAGAGAGATACATGGGATTATTTTTTTAACTGAACCTGACTAATGAGAAGTGTGTTCATTACTTAAATCATACACTGAAGTATTCCCATATTGTATTATTTAATTTTCATCCTTTTGTCGAGTATGTTAATATAAAATAGTAAAAATAACACAAATTTAATTTTTAAATCTTTGCATATGAAAGATAATAATGCAGTTTTGTTTTGTGTAGAAAATCTTGGAAACTAAACAAAATTTCAATACTTACAAAGCATATCGAACTTATAAAATTTTATTCTAAATTTTTTAAATATACTCATAATTATTTATTTTATGTTCTTTGAATTTAAGAAAAGTAACAGAATCCAAGAAATCAGAATTGTTGACTTTCTTATTGAATAACTCAGTTTGAGAAGATATTATAATCTAATTAAAAACATTATTTAAAAATAGATGGACCTTGGCTAACAATAAAAACTAAACTTTAAGCCAAAATGGCTGGTGGAATTAAAATGTCAAACGGGCTATAGTTACTACTTACATTTCACACACGTTTTTAGAGAATTTTGGTTGCTGTCTGTTGGATACTGCTATTCTCTTGTAACAAGAATTTAGTGTTTGTTTACCAAGTTTAGAATATTAGAGGTATTTTATTGTTATACAGTATTTTGGGAGAAAGTACAAGAAAGCTGGATAGAAATATATAAAAGGGAACAAACACAAAATGGCTTTTTCATTCATTATTCAGGGGCAGCTTATCTTTGGGTCAATACTGTAAGTCATGTTAAGGTAATGAAAAGTCATGAAACTTGGTTTGTCTGGCTCTGTATACAACCATAACATAAAAAACCCAGGAAAAAGCCACTTTAAAATTGTTCTCTAAATTTTAAACATTTTGGTGAGCAAGTCAAAGCTAAAAGCTTATTTCTTAGCACCACATCTTACTACCCGTTTGGGCTATACATTTGTGTACTAATTACGCTAATGGTTTAAGGGATGAGGAAGGTTGTATTTAGAAGAAGTTAACTAACATTTGTGTGGAGAGAAAGTGGAAAACCATTTTGGAAAAAGAAGAAGAAAAAACAGTACACCCAAGGGAGATTCAAACCTTTATCAAACCAAATGTACGTCAGCACATTTTTTTATAACCAACTTAGAAAACAGGACAGTTGATCTACACACCCAACTCTCAGATTGTATCATACTTTTTGAGTAATACTCAACTCGAATGTTTTTAACATATTAAAAATTGTCAGATATTTTATTTACTTGGAAATTTACACTAAACTACTAAATGGTTATAACTATATAATTACTTTTATGATTGTATCACATAAAATATTTTTGTAACAAACACACATTGAAGTAATCATCATCATCATCTTCATCAACTGTTTCCATCCTGTGGCCAATCATTTTATTTAATGCCTTCATCTTCCTTTATCATCCTACCAGTCTTTCTCCTTTAATTTCTTCCATTTTTCTCCTCACTTTCTCACTTTCTCTTATCTGCTCCTCCCATCCTTTTCTTGGTCTCCCTTGAAATCTTTTTCCAACATACTTTATCTCCATTTTTCTCTGGTATTCTCTCCTTTTCCATCCTCATTCCCTGATTATATCATCTCAGTCTTTCTTCTTTTACTATCTCATGTACTTTCTATACCCCACCCTTTACCTGAGTACTTCATTCCCATAGCCTACACTTTCCAACATACACTGCCCATGTTTGTGCTGCGTATGTGACAACACTTCAAGGACACTTCTCTTCTCCATAGCAAGTTTATCAAAGATTAAATAACATTAAGGGTAGTACTTAAGTTTGATAATACATATTCTTATATATTTTGAATTTGATTTAACTAACTACTACTTTTCTTCAGTATTGATATAGTATCACCAGAAAGTTAGGCAGAAGTGTGTTTTTTTAAGGCTTTTTGTTTTATTAAGAGATAGAGTTCAAAATATCAAAACAACCATGGTGCTAGTGATAATGCCTAATATATTTTCTACAAAGTCAAAACCAAAACCAGAGGTTTTAAAATATGTATACATAATAGGCTTGTACACCCAATCTAAGATTCTTTCAGGGGGTTATTTCTAAAACAAGTTTATATTCACCACACTATTATATTATGCTATGTTCTAAATTATGTTGTAGATTAACAAGTTATGTTCTGAGTACTTTTAATCGTTCTATTGTAATCCACTTAATTTATTTCACAAATATTTTTAAGCTATAATTTCCAATTGTTAACTTCATCCATATTTTCTAGAAACCTGTGGGCGGAGTTGCTGTGTTGCCTACCGGCGCTCTGAGCTTTGGCAAGTCAAAGAAAAAAGACAAGGATAAGTTAGGAAAGGGAAGTGACAATAAAGCCCAGGACAGTGAGGAGGAGAAGGAAAACCGCCACGACAATGATGCAGACACGACAAACGATTCCTTCAACACTTCATCAGAGGAGAAATCACCTCTTTCGCTCGCTTTTGGAAAGAAAGACAAGGACAAGAAAGAGAAACGAGACAAGGAAAAGAAGGACAAAGAAAAGAAAGAGAAAAACAAGGATAAAACTATTGAGGGAGACTTGGAGAATGATAAAACAAAAATAAAGGTATGTTTTATGGCCATATATTTTATTTTGTATTAGTGAATTTACTCTAAGCTTTAGTAGCTCCAATTTTGGTAAAAATTATTTTTATTAATCAGATTCAAGGCAACTCTGACTGGTTTCTGTTAGTACAATGTTACTTTTATATAATATATTATTACAATGCCTGCATTTGCTGCACATTGGCATGTTAGTAAACATTCGGGGTTTTGCATATAAGTTAGTATTTTTTAACCTTTTTATTATGTTTTATATCAATGATACAGTACATAATATCTATTTTGAGTGTCTGACACGTAGATCTTTGTTTTGATGAATTGTTTTTTGTAATTGTGTTTAGTATATTTCAAGAGTATTATGTGTATAGCAAAACTATATACATGCACTGATAAAAATACTAGCAACAAATACAAAATAATTATTGTAGATGATGTATTTACTAGAAATGGGGTAAATTCTTTATTTCTCGAATCCGAATCTTAAATTTTCTTTGGAATCTAGAATCCATCTTCAAACCTTTAAATATGTAAAATTTAAGCTAAAGTGAAAATATTTGAAATTTAATTTATAAGTTGTTTAAGGCTCGGTCTCACAAACACACGCGCGCGTGCGTGCGTGCTAAGCTATGCATACACCGTTCCCTTACAGGGTAGGCAAAATACCGTGCATACAGCTCAAAAAACAATTCTGTACTTAATCCATCCTCACTAACTTTCTCCACACTTCCCTATCCTTGCATATTTTCATCACTTCAACAACATCCATACACTAAGTCATACATGGTATTTTATTCTTAAAATTCTAAATGTTTCTCTTTTTCACACATTCGTCTACAACATTTAGCCACATCTTACATAGCCTACCCCTTCCTTCTGATCCACACACTCTACCTTCATATATTTGCTTCATCACTTGATCCACTCTCATACTCTCCACATGCCCAAACCAACGTAACACACTTCTTTCACGTGACATTTTGGATTTCATTTCAAACCACACTTCTTCAGCACACATTCATTACAGACTCTGTCCATACAAGTATTTTTCATATACATTTCTTAGAATCTCATTCCAACCGCATCTACCTTGCTGTTATGTTTCTCCTGGCAAACCTACACTTCATATCCACACAACAATGTTGGCATTAACACACTTTTATATAATATAATTTTTGTCTCTTTCGATACTACTTCATTCTTTACAATAGTCCACATACATCCTACTACTCGTTAATACTTCATTCTTTGCAATAGTCCAGATACATTCTACTACTCTCAAAGATGCATTCACCCATATGTCAACTTTACCATCCATCCTTCCATTTTTACAAAATATTCTGCCCGGATACAAAATCATTCACATATTCTAATAGTTTCTATTTATACTAAGCTGACAATCATTTCTTGATCCGTCCTCATAAAAAACTATCACCTTAATTTTGGAGACATTTATACAATTATCCATTCTGTCTGTCACCACATTCAAATGATTAAATGCATTCTGTAAGTCATTTTCACTCTCATCCATTAATGTAGCATCATCTGCACATAGCATCAATCACATTCACATTCTCCATTTGTACACCAACCACCTCACAAGCATCCCTCATTCTACTTTAACACTAAAATAGCCCACACATTTTCCCCAAAAATTTACTTTATAAAACTTAAGTTCAGCCTATAATCACAGTCTTAGATAATATGTAACAAATAATGTTGTACCTTTGAGAATTGCATGTAGTTAAATTGATAGGTCGAAATAGTTTATAATCACCACAAGAGATGGTGTGCTTAGCTTCAAAAAGTTATTTAAAAATAGATTGACATTGATTTTAATAGTAAAGATTTATCTTCAAGCCAAAATGACAGACAAAACTAAATAATTAAACCCTCTATAGCTGTTACTACTTCTTTTCACAAATTGTTTTTAGAGACGTTTGGTTGCTGTCTGTTGGCTACTGTTATTCTATTGTAATAAGAATTTACTAAGTTTGGAAAAGGGGGTAGATCTTTTGTTGTGACAGTTCACCTTTTACTAAATAAATATTATCATCTTTTAGATTGATATTTTTGACCATTAAACTCCAAATTTATTTTACAAACTATATAATACGAAAAAAGTCACTGTATAAAATTGTATTGTGTAATGGCCCAAATCCCTTACTTTTGAGGTCAGAATGACATTATTATTAAATAATAAATAACGCACCGTAGATAATGATTGAAAGAGCTTCTCTCAGCCAATGAGAAAAGCATCTCTCAGCCAATGATTAAGACATAGTTATGACAAAAAAAAGTTAAATCTTAATAATAAGACCCGTAAACACTAAGAAAGCTAAGAAAAAGGGTGTATTTGATTACTTTCAAAGTGGAATCATTTTCAGACATAAATATTTTTATTTGAAAAGGTATTATATTTTTAGGGTACGGCCTATATTTGGGGGCAGCTTATTTTTGGGTCAATACATTACTCTCTTCACCCGATCGTGCTCACTTCTTGCAATGCAAAATATCTAAGGTAAATAATTATTTGAATTTTAGTCATAAAAAATTATCAATTTCAGTTTAAAAATTCTCAAATAAAAAAAAACTACGTCCTAAAAGTGAGTTTTTAACACCTGGAAAAATCACAACAAATATTTTTTTCACAAGATTTTAAAAATAATTTCATTAAAAAATATTTCTTGGCAAACCTTTGAAAAGTATACTTTTTAAAGGCCTACAAAATAAAGCATAGCCTTAGACATTTTCATAGATTTTTTAAATGAAAATCATTATTTAATCCTGTTTTAAAAGTGGCGTATAAAATTAAAGTTCTATAATATTCCAGACTTGATGACAAGACACTAAATTCATGTCACATTAGAATAGCAGTAAACAACATACAGCAACCAAAAGTCTCTAAAAACATATCAAAAGTAGTAGTAGTAATAGTAATAGTAGTAGCTATATCCAGGGTGTCTACCATCCGGGAAAATCTGGGAAAACTGGAATTAGCCGGGAATTTGAAGTGGCCGAGAAAAAATGGGAATAATTCTGGAATTTGGTAGATTTTTAAAAAAATCGGTGAAAATGTTGTTTTACTCACAATATGAAATATAATAATCATTAAATTAGATATTTTATAATTTTCCAATTCCTAGTAGACCATGTTAATACAAATAAAAAAAACTTTATTTGGATCTTAAAACTTATTATTATTCATAAAAAGGATTAACAAAAACCATGGGGTGGGGGAACAGAAGGGTGTGGACATACTTTTGAGTCAGGAATTTTAGGAAATGATAAGGGGAAATTAGGAAAAAGTCAGGAATTTCATTGGTCAAGTTGAGTAGACACCATGTATATAAGGATTGCCTATTTTATTCTGTCACCCATTTTGGCTTAAAGATAAACTTTTGTTATTATAGTCGATATACATCTATTTTCAAATAACTATTTTGAAGTTAAGCAGCCTATAGTACTGTCTGTTGCGGTGATTATAAACTATTTCGATCTACATCAATGTATTTACACACATTACAGTCCTCAAAGGTACAACATTTGTTTTCTTTTACCTAAGGGTGCGATTATAGGCCACACCAAGGTTTTATAAACAAATCTTTACCTAGAAAACACAAACTACATTTTAAAATACGAGTCTTATTAATAAATTGTGAGAGAACTCTGATTTTGAATATAAATATCTTAATCGTTTTATTTTATGAACTCAAAAATATGTAATAATGATTTATTTGAACTTGAAACAAGTTTTAGTGCTCTTAAAATGGATTTTTCAAACTTTCATGATAACACTTAGCGAAAATTTGGGTATAGTTACATTCAATTTGCTGCGCTTCAGGACCCAAATGTGTTGAGCTCTTCTTCCACACAAATGTGATAAGATTACCTCTAAAATGCTGCCTTCCTTATCCCTACCCCATTAGGGTAATTATCATATAATGCTTATAACCTGAACAGATAGTAAGACACAATATAAAAAAATTGCAGAAGGTGGTTATTTCAATAAGTTTTTTTCGCTTTGCACAATTTTTCAGTGTATTTACTGTGATATATTTCCTAATATAGGATATAGTTAGGCTTTATTTCTTTTTGCACCAAATTGTTTGAGTTATTATTTTTCAAAATATTACCTCGCAGACAATTAAACGAAAAATTATATACAATATTACACACCAATCAAAATTGCATCAAAGTACATTTCTTAGAACAAGTGATTTATAAAATATGGATATTTTGTTAATTGTAATTATAGTACTTTAAAATATTGTTAAATGATTTCACTTTTCTCAATTTCACGGTCTTATGTTGAATAATACACCACAATGAGTAGGCCTATTTTTGATTACCTAGTCAAGTAGTGTGTTAATGATGGGGGGAGATGAAGTTTTTTTTTAAATTATTAATGTCATGGTTTAAGGAGGTTTTTTTTTACCTTTTTATTGTTAAATTCTGGTTTTGTAATAGTAGCATGGCTGATCAACTTCATTAAGTTTATTTAGTTTAGTTTAGATGAATTTTTCAAGTTGTTGACATGTTTTTAGTTTGTTTTTATTTTATTTTTTAAATACACCACAAGTCTAGTATTTAAAATTTTGTGTCGCATGTTTTTGTTTTATTTTTTGCATGTTATTTCTGCTTCTTTTGTTTTTTTTTACAAATAGAATACTGGATTCTTTTTCGGCAAAGGTTCACCAAAAGATAAGGAGAAAGACAAACGTAACAAGGAAGATGTTAAAGGGGATGGCAAGGAATTTGACAAGAGTTCTGGTTTCTTTTTCGGTAAAGGTTCACCAAAAGATAAGGAGAAAGACAAAAGTAATAAGGAAGAAGAAGTTAAAGGAGATGGCAAAGAATATGACAAGAACACTGGATTCTTTTTCAGCAAAGGTTCACCAAAAGATAAGGAGAAAGACAAAAGTAATATGGAAGATGCTAAAGGGGAAAGTAAGGAATTTGACAAGAGTCCTGGTTTCTTTTTCGGTAAAGGTTCACCAAAAGATAAGGAGAAAGACAAACGTAATATGGAAGAAGATGTTAAAGGTGATAGCAAGGAATTTGACAAGCTGAAGCTAAAGAAGGAAAAAGAAAGTAAAGATAAAGGAAAGAAGGACAAAGAAAGGTTGGAGGATGGTGAAGTAGATACCAAGGAATCTGAAAAGTTTAAAGCAAAGAAGGAAAAAGAAAGAAAAGAGAAAGAAAAGAAGGAAAAAGAAAAGCTAGAAAAGGAAAAAAAAGATAGGGAGAAGAAAGAAAAGAAAGAAAGAGATAAGTTGGAAAAAGAGAGAAAAGAAAAGGAAAAGAAGAACAAAAAGAAGGGTGGTAAGGTAAAGGAAGGAGAAGAAGGCGAGAAGGACAAGTCTTTTGAAACTGAGTCTGACCTTTCTTCAGCACAGACAAGCCCTGAAAAAAATGAGTCTGGAGTAATTAGCATTAAGGGTAAAATATCTCCTGCAGGAGGGGGCCCTCCTCAGGGCTCTCCTCAGCTTCCTGGCTATACGCGGGAGTATGATTACGAGGAAGACAGTGGCACCCCGACTCGAAAATTTTTGCCACATGGACATGGCTTCTCTTATGAGGAAAGTGAGAGACAAAATCAACTTTTGGCTCAGCAACAAGGGGATGATAATAGTCGATCCCCTAATAGTGGTAAGCGTGTCACTGGCCTGGCGTTCAATTATGCTCCTGGAGAAGACAAGAAGGTGGCGGAGAATGCAGAGAAACGCAAAACTGCTTTAATTGTTGGGGTGGATAAGGATAAAGGGGCAACTCCTGCCGGTATTCGGACACCAGGTTTAGATTATGTGGAATCCGCTGCCAGGAAGGAACAAGCTAAGGGCTGGGCAGGACCTCATGCTGATGGACAGTTTGATGGAGGCAATATCTCACCTGGGGCAAGAAGGGCGCTTGATATGCGTTCAGGAGGAGCTTTTCTTGCAGGGCAGCAAGGTGAGCAAGGCCCATATGAACCTAAAAGTCCTGCCGGTACAGATCCCTCAAACTATAAAGATGGTATTGGGAACAGAGGTGCTAGCTTTCCATATGGTTCTGGCAGACCAGACGATGCATCGTCAACAGGCTTCCCATATAGCTCCGGCTATGAGGGCAGTGATACATTGAAATCAAGTGCAGCTCTAATAGCCAGTGAGTCACTAGGATACCCTGGTACCTTTGCAGACCAGAAAGGAAGTTTTGGTGGAGGAACAGGGACTTTCACTGAAGGAACACCAACTGGTAACCGAACATTTGTGGGTGTGAGTCAACCAAGTGGCTACGAAGATTACACCTCTGGAAGGACTGGCCTTGAAGGTAACCAAATGCTGATAGGTTCTGGTAAAGATGCCATTAGGCCAGCCAATGCTGCGGCTATGGGTGGAGTGTTCATGTTAACTAAGAGTAAAGAAGACTCTGAGAAGCAAAGAAGTAACAAATTACACTCAGGATCGGGAAGTGATGGAGAGGAGGGTTCAAGCAGTGATGATTTGTCAGACTACGCAGAGGGTAAAGGGGAAACGGTACGAGACCTAACTGGTGTGGCGAAGCTAAAAATACCAAGGTCATCGAAACATACTCGACATGGTAGAGACGGAAATGAGGATCCTAAAGATGTTTTGGCTACAGGAGGGTCTGCTCCCAAGATTGTGAAGACCACAACAAAACAAACGGTTGTGAAGGACAAGGAAGGATTGACTCAGAACATTGAGGAGAAGGTGGAAGACTTGGGCACTGGCGCTTTTACTGTCTCTACACAAGTTAATAAGGTGATGTATGCAATTATTTTTTCTCCATGGCTCTTTTTCATAAAATTACTATGTCAGTATGATAAACTAAAGGCAGGTCTTAAAGCATGTTGGGGGGGAGGTGAGAAAGGGGGATTACCAATATGTTAAAATCACATTGACAATTTGATATTTAAAATTAATAAAGCTTGATTTTCTTTCATAAACTTTTACAAACATTGGAAATTCTATTTTGAGAAAATACCCTAAAGTAAACATTGTATACATGTTTGTTAAAGACAAATGTGAAAGGCACTTTATTTCACACATATGATTTTAATAAAAAGTAATAAAATATTCAAGTTTAGAGCTACTTCATATAATTCAGTTTAATTTTATTTTTTAGAGTATTTAGCATGTGTTGTGGATATATCTGAAAAATTGAATTAGTGTATTTGTCTGCATGCCATCAATTTGGGGATATATCAAACATATTAGGTCCTATGTATTATTTAATTTATTTGCAAGAATGATATGATTTTAGATGTGTTTCTAAGTAAACTTAGAACACTATAATTGATTTCTATTGTTTATAAATTCAATCATTTATTTTAATTTTAAATCCATGAAATCAAGGCTTATTGTGAAATAGAAGTTTGAAAAAAGAATTTTAAAATAATTTTATGTATACAAAAAACTGAAATAATGACCAAAAAAATCAAACTAGGTCCAACTTTGAGTATATAAATTATTTATTGCTGTTAATATAAATTTGAAAACCCTGTACAACACTTCATTACACTTCAAGGGTACTTCTTCGTAGCAGGCAGGGTTGTTATAATTTTACCCAGCCAAAAAAAAAACCACATGGGTTTTATAAAAAAAAAGTTTTTATATAAAACAAACCAAAAAAAACTACTTATATTTTGAATACAAAGGAATCGCCTAATAAATGTTTGAAAATGGTTAGTCATTCTGTTGAAAATCTTTTGGTTCAAACCCAATAATAATACATTGATTTTTATATTGTGTTATACACAGGTTTTGAAATTACAGATTTTATACAATAGACTAAGCTATAAAATATGTTTTGATTGGTTGAACAAAATAATATGTTCAAATAGCAACTCACTTGGGATAGTATAATATTTAGGGACCTACAATGTGTTAATGCTAGGCCCTAGAAATAATACTTTGTCAAAAAAGCAAATGAGGTAACAAAAGTTCTTACCTTTTACCTTTAACTAAAGAAAGCAACAAATCAATTCTGCAGCTGGCTTGCCAGTAATTTTATGCTTGGTCTTCCCTCCTCCTTCCACCTCTTTGTATTTCTTCTACACAAACTGTTTTTTTAACCTGATAGCTTACACAGTATTGTTGCCAAGAATTACATTGTTGCATTATTGTTTTCCTTTATTATGTCTCTAATTACTCCTTTCCTAACTATATTAAAATTAAAATATGTTTCTCTGGATCCAGAATAATTAATATATTTGAATTATGGGTTTAACCAGATAACATACATAATATCTTTAACTAAACCACAAAAAACCCAATATAATCTAACTGGGTTGGGTATTTTTTGAATAACCCGGGTAGTAGGTCTCTTACACACCTTTAGGACAACTCTCCCTGTTGTCCTCTTCTCATTACATCTTCTCTACTACCACCTTTCACCTCAACCACGCTTATAATATATTTTACATTCTTTACTTTTCTCAGCTTTCTTCCTTATACAAAATAGTAATGCGCCTAAATAATTTTTAAAATCACATTTTAATTTTTACAGTATTAAAGATTGTTTATGTAAAGGTAAAATTAGCTCATTTTTAACAATATTTAATGCAAAGTGTCGCAGTTCTGAGATCAAAGTAAATGGTTAGAAACATAAATACAACCTTCCTCTCACAAACAGATTAGTTTTTTTAAAAGAGGCACACATTTGAGCTGCCATTTCCATAAGAAATACTGTAGTGTAGATTATTTTCAAGTATATGACTCTCTTAACATGCCACTGGTTTTATTTCCTACACGGCACTATTAGAGAGTTTATTGTACTATTAAAGATGTACCAATAAGCTCCGGGGGCCATAAGCTATTATTAAAAGCTCATAAAATATGTTATTTAGTGTGTATTTTTAATTATTTCTATTGTGTTAGTAATTAATGATGGTGTGTTGTTCAGGCGGAGGGTTTAGACGATAGTGGCAGGTCACCGTATGTAACAGCTACTGCAGTGACGACAAGAACTGCAACAACGCATGAAGACAAGGAGAAGAATGCAAAGACAAGTCAGGTATTTGTGCCCGTTTTGGTGGTGGTAAGATCTTTATGGACTTTATTTTGAAATTTGTATTATTATTTACATTGTAATTTTCCAGCATTGTGAATGTTTTTAAAATTGGAAAGTTTGTATACATATATATATATACATAGTTGGAATTTATTATTCTTTAACATTAAATGTGTTTAACATTGATGATTTCTTATGCATATGAAAGGCAAGGTGAATTTCTAAATGTATTCAAGTTATTCCAGTAAAAAATCTATTCTTTAAGTAACATATTTGCTGAGCTATTTAATTAAAATTTAAAACACATTGAGTAGAAATAGTTAAGGTAAACTATGGATGTAGGATGATTTAATAAATTATTGCATGTGTAAAGGTACTGAAACCTAAGGATTAAATCAATGTACTATATAAACTTCAGTAAATATTGTAGATAAAACATGTGCATGCAAACCACTTAGTGTAGCTCTTTTGTGTAGAAAAAAAAGTTAATTTACTAAAATTAGTATAAGCTACATTTTTATAAGTCAAACATATTTGGCTGGTTGACCCAAACTTGTATATCCATAAATGAACGATAAGTTAAGTAATTAATGTCTCAAGAATGTTTGCCATTCATACACACAAACAATAAAAATATTCTTGGATTTCTAAGGAATAATCACAGGAAAATTAGTTTGTGTAGAAATTATATTTTGTTTCTAAATTGCCTTTATTTAAAAAAACATCTTGACCTCATTTTAGATATGTTGCATGATGCATACATGTTAATAAAGACTTAGAACATTGTTGATTGAATATGAAACATGAAATAATGTTTTAAAAAACCTTAGAAAAGTGCAAGAATTTTCAAATTTGTTTTGACAAGTAGCTTAGCAGTGAAATAATGGAGAAAATAATTACAAAAATGGTATCGATTGAATTCAAAACAAAACAGATTAAATAACATTAGTTGGGAGTAAGGTTAGTCTAGTTCTATATTAAATGTGTTTTTCTATATCAAAATTTTAAAAATGTGAATGAAGTTTTTTAAACACATGGGTTATAATAAACATAATCTAAGGGATTAAATATGAAGGTAGTTTGTTGAAAATTTATATGTATTCTTATAGGAATAGATTGAGCAAAAGTATAACTGGCAGAGATTTGAAACCAAGTTGAATGCATGCTGACATCACAGGTATCAAATTATATTTTATATTAATATTTAGATTATGATAGAAACCTTTTATTTTTGTGCAGGTTGAAGAAAAGACAGTGGCACACACAACGACAACTAGCGCCACTCGACAAGAACAGCGAGTGGTGACTCAGGAAGTTAGAGCCACCTCTACTGTTCTGGGAAATGATTCTCAGGTGAGAGGACAAGATTAGACTTGTTTTGTCTTGGCTTCCGAAGCATGTTGAAGGAATTTGTTCATTTAACTTGATCACCATCTTATTCTTGAATGTATATTATAGTAGATGACTTTTGTTTTCAAATATAATTTAATCCAAAAAACCTATTTGAGGCTGGATTTAAAATACCTATTGCATGAGAAAGTAAAATACTTTGGTTGGATTGCCATAGAAGGAACCTTTGACTTCAGCTCCTATGGGATTTGAGATTCGTAAAAATAAAAAGTAATTTGAATACAGAAGATTAACAATATTATACAAAGAGTAAAAGTAATTATATAGACCTGGGTAATTTGGAAAATAGGGGTCTACGAGCTTGGGTTTTTTCATTCGAGTCTAACTCGAGTTGAGTATTTCTAAGAGCTTCTGAGTTCATTTCGAGTTCGAATATATTCATAATTTTAAAATGTTAAGAGTATATATTTGTTTATTTTAAATGTAAATAGGTATCACATCTTTAAAATTTCAGATTAAGAAATATACTAAAACACATGTTCTTAAAATATGAATGACACTCATTTTTATAAATATCAATACTTTTAGAAAAAAAGTTAATTAATGGAAATATCGGTTTTTAAATTAGAAATAACACTTAAAAAAACGCAATTTTAAAATAATAACAAGATTTAAAAAAATAGTGCTCCTAATAGAAAAAATAATTAAAATGGTTTCAACACTCATGTCTTTAAGGACATTAAAATTACACTAACAATTATAAAAAATAGTAATAAAATGAATAATTGCATGATGGCTTGGAAATGTACAATAAGATAATGTAGAAACACTGCACCAGGTAAGTGATAGTGAAGGAAGTCTACCTTAGATGATAAGTTTTTTAAGCTCTATCACGTTAATAATGTTAAAATCGATATTAATTTTAACAATTTGTTAAGTAACCGAATTATTTATGAGTGGAAATGCCGATATCTCAATTAAATAGCCTATGCTTATTATTGCATTTTAAAAATCGATTATTAAGTACATAAAGTGAAAGCTCGAAAATGCCGAGCCTACAAAACTTTCCATCTCGATCTCGAGCTTAAAGGACGAGCTCGAAATCAGAGTACTTGCAGAGCCCTATATCTATATACTCAGTCATATATTTTGTATTTATCATTTTCAGAAGAGCCAGGTTTAGTTTTGACATGTGTAAGACTAAAATATTGATCACCTTGTTAATATTAACTACTCACAATTGGTATTTTGAAAGTTTCTTATATGGCATTCTAACTGTTTTTTATGAAATGCTGTTAGCTATTGTGTGTGTTTAAAAAAAATATTATTCATCATAAAAATGAGTGTCTATAGTATTATATTAGAATACACTATTCTTCGTGTTTGAAATAAATCAAACTATTGGGATTTTTTTTTATAGTACTTTACTTTTATCCAACACTATTCCTAAACATGTTTGTATACTCTAATATTTTATTTTAAATTACAAATTATTTAAAGAAATGTTAAAAATGCCATTCACTAGACAAACCTATAAATTTGAACTTGGTATAGCACTTATAGATTGAAATAAAAAATCTAGGTGGGAAAGAAGAAAAAAGTTTAAAATTTAGTTTATAAATCTCTACTTAATCTAAGCTGACACTTTTTCAAACTAATATTTAATCATCATTATCATCATCAAATTATTCTCGCCTTTGGCCAGGTCAGTTTAGTAAAATGCTTCCATCTTCCCTATCCTTCCACCATTCTTCCTCCTTTAATTGCTTCCATTCTGCTCCTCTCATATGCACACTTTCTGTTATCTGCTTCTCTTCCCCCCTCTCTCCACATCTTTTTCTTGTCCCCCCCTTACAGTCTTTTTCCTACACACTCGAATGGTTTCTTGTAAAAATCCCTTATGTCACTATTTTGCAAAATTTAGTTGTCTACACTAAAACACATTTTGTCCATGATACAGACAGTTGAAATAACCTCGATTCTGTAAAAAGCCCACATGTCAGTACGGTTTTATTTTAAGAACCTCACTTGTCAATGACATAAGGTGTTTTTACCAGAAAGAAAACATTTAAGCAGTAGTATAAACATGGATGATCAGTTCTCTTATGAACGTCAGCTTCCTGCTGAAAATGTAAATATTCCATTGAAATTAAATGAAATTTATAATGAATAGTTATATTTTGACTAAAACATTATAAGGATTTCTTTTAGTAAAAATATTATCCCAAACACACCTTAT
Source organism: Timema bartmani (assembly GCA_902151455.1). NCBI lineage: Eukaryota > Metazoa > Arthropoda > Insecta > Phasmatodea > Timematidae > Timema > Timema bartmani. The sequence continues at coordinate 161,956 of CABFWB010000700.1, read as the reverse complement.
GTAAAAAATATTTCTGCAAAAATACCATAAGTCACCAATATTTCCACCAAAAAAAACCCTATGTCAGACACAAATTATTTATTTAAAGACCCATAAAGCTAAATTTATGTTGATTGATATATTCAAACTATGTCCAGAACGATTAAGAATACCCCAAAAAATAATCAAATCATTTACTGTAATAGTATCAAAGATGGACAGTTTTTCGTTCCTCCTGAAAATTACTCTAAAGTGACATGAGGGACTTTTACAAGAAACCCTTCACTTCATCTCCCTAATTTTTTTGGCTACTTCTATTATCGCATGTGCTCCTTATAACCCCACTCTTTCCCGGATAACTTCATTCCTAGCTGTTATTTTCTTCTCAATCACGCTTCCAAAATATTTTACGTTCTGTACCTTTGTCAGCTTCCATCCAACTTTATAGCTTTATTAGGCCTTATCCTCTTCCTTGTCATTACCATCACTTCACACTTTGCCATGCTAATTTCACTTCCTCATTCCTCTAGCTGTTCCTGTACTTACTCTTCCTTCTCCTCGCACACCATCTAGTCATCAGTATACATCATGGCAAATAGTACGGGTGAGATAACACTCCCGTGCTTAACTCCATTTTTTATATGGAACCACTCAGTCTTCCGCTTCACACAACTCATGTTATCCTCATACTTACTATTTCAACTCCTCTTTCCACTTCTATCCTCTTAAATTGCTTTACAGCCTTTATTTCTAGTCACACTCTCATATGCCTTCTCTGCAACCATAAATACAACTATCAAGTCCTTCCCAATGTCATGCCTTCTTTCCATCAGCTGTAATATAGTGAAGATCAAGTGTATTATATACCTCTGTTCCCTGCCTTACATATTCTTTCTTATTTTATTTTACAGTATATTCTCATATATTTTATTTTACAGTATATTCACATATACTTTTTTACAGTGGCAAATCAGTGTTATTCCCCTCTAATTCATACACCTCTTCTTTCTTCCTAACTTTCTTAAAAATTGGAACTATAATTCCCTTCTTCCATTCACCCGGTACCCTGGTTTACTTCCATATCACTCTCTAAAACCATTGTATTCCCATTTCTCCTCCAGATATTATCATTTCCACAGTTAGTTTGTCCACACCTAGTGCTTTTTCCTGTTTCATTCTTTTTAATGCATTCTCCACCTATCATGTGGGACTCACTCCCTCCTCTCCTGCTAATTGTTCATAATCCTCTGCTTCACTTCCATTCCCCATTCCCCTCCTCTTCGAGGTTAAACATTTTTTTAAATATCCCCTCCATAATTCCTTCTCTTCTTCTCCCGTCTTCAGCCATCATTACAACGTCTTGTCTTTTCTCTCTCCTTGTGTTTCTTACCCATATATATATACAATACCTTATTTCCTTACGCATCCCTTTCCAGCGTCTCTTTTCATTTGTCTATGGGAAGACAATCAGAAAAATCAATCTTTGGGGGGGGGGGGGGGGGGGGGGGGCCCCCCC